>JAODAL010023524.1:0-62519 GCA_025379985.1 Phyllomedusa bahiana
GGGCCCCTTTTCCCCAGCTTTGGCCCCTCTGGGGTGATGATGGGCCCGTTTAGGGGAAGGGCCCCCGCTAGCTGTGCTGGCTGTCGGGGGGAGTCCCAGGATCATAGTCGGCAGTTGCCAGGGGGAGGTCTGTAGTTGGGGGTCACCCCGACGGCCCCTTACCCACTTTACCCAAAGGGGAACATCATCAGACCCCCGGTAAAGGGGCACCCCCTGTGGTTGGGGGAGAAGGTAAGCTGGTGACCCAAAGTTTGTCTTGCTTGGTCCTCAGGGAGCGCGTGTCTGTGTGACCCCGTGGGGGGTGAAATCGGGCAGAGTGGGTGGAGGGGTTTTGGTTGGGCCACAGTTATGGGAAGGGTCCCCAGGGTACACCGGGGAGAGAAGATGGGGGGGGAGGCCACTCAGGGGGCCCGGGGCCAGCAATATGGTGCCCCGTGATGGGTCCTTTAGGGGGGCAGCCCTTGCAGAGTGAGCGTCAGGCCCGGGAATGTTCCACCCGGTCTGGGGCCGAGTGCGGGGTCTTTCCGAGTGCGGGTAAAAGTATTTGCTGTGGCGCCGGGTACCAGGCGGGCTGCAAGATGGCGGCCCCGGCCCCCGTGATGGGGGGGTACGGGGGTCGGGGGGTCGGGCAGGCTGCCCAAAATTGATGTCGGGGTCCCCGGGGCCCCCCCCGCTCCCGGAAGGCGGCGAGGTGAGGGAGTGTCTCCCGTGGTGCGGCCCGGGGCTTTCCCCCCTTCCCCGGTGGTGTGGGGGCTGCCCGGGGGGGAAGATGGCGGGGTTGCTGAGGCGTGGTCTTTCCGGCCTTGTCCGAAGCGCTCTATCCCGATCCCGGTTCCGGAGGATGGGGTGAAATGGTGTCTTCCCGGGGGTGTGACGATTCCCCTTAGGGGGGGATGAAGCTCTAGAAAAACAGATTTGGGCGGCTTTGGGGGGGCTCTTTCAATGTGCGGCCCTTCCGGAGCTCTCCAAACCCGCCCCCATCCCCCTTCTTTTAAACTTCAGCGTTAAATTTCCAAACTGCCTTTTCAAGGTTTATTTGGGGCTCGAAACGTTTTAGGGTCGCCTGGCAAATTAAAGTTGCCCGGGGCGAGGGGGGGATGGGAAATTTCCCCGATGTGGGAATACAACCTGGCATGCTTTTCAGACATTGCTTTATTGGATCAACAAAACCTCCCTTTTTTTTTTAATTTTGCTAGAAAAGATCTGGGAAAACCCCTGGAATTTGTAGCTCTCCTACATAAAAATTTGATCTTACCCCCGCCCCTCAAGGGAAGTGTTATATGAAGACACTATAGCGCATGGAAAGCCCCGTAGGAAAATAAATTTAAATTCCCTTTTCTGTAATTTAAATACATGCTTTTGATACCCCCCGAAACCCACAAGGAAATTTATAATAACCCTTTTGAATTGGGAGGAAAGGGGCTGAATTGTTTCGGCATCTTTTTGGGTTAAAAAACACGACTTTTTTTTCTTTCCAAGGTTTAAAAGAAAAGTTAAACTGCCCAACTTCATTTCTTAGCCCTAGCAAATTATTGGGTTTATCAAATCAAAAATATTTAAAACCTTAAAAAGGGAATACACCTTTGATTTTTTTTAAAGAACTGACCCCGTAAAAGCGTCGCTGTCGCTAAAATACAACAAATTGAGAGAAAAAGATTCAGAGGATTGGCAGCGAAAAATTTGCAAATGGGAAAAGGGGAGTTTCCGGGAGATAATACCCTCAAATTTTTTTTAAAAGGGGGGGGAACTAACAATCGAAAGGATGTTATCAGTGAGAAGTGGAGGGAAAACGCACTTTAAATTCATACACCAGGAATCTATGGATTTGTATTCCCCGCATCCTTTAGCCCAAACCGAATAAAACCCCTTGTGCCCAAAAGCTCTCGCCAAATCAACTATGATTCATGGAATGTGGACGTTTTGGGGATCCCAGCGATTGTGGAAAATAATAACTGAACTACTAAAAGCCAGGTTAGGGACAAAGTTAATTTATCCCCAAATATCCTCCTTTTTCCATGATTTCCAGAAGGCACTAAATTCAATTGGGTTCTATAATCTTACTAGCAACCAAACGATGTCTTCTAAATAAATGGCTGGAGCCAGGGCCCTCCAGGTACCTTGAATATTTAATCAAATTAAATATTACATGCAAATGGAATCAAGTGGAAACCGAAATGGCAAAAAAATGCACAGACAGGAAAATTTTTTCAAAAATGGGACGTTCATTGAAAACTGTTTAGAAAATGAGGAAATCCAACGAATAATGATCCCCTTTAAAGATACAAGTTGGTATCTGAAAGCTTGCATCGTAATTCATTGGGTAGATTAAAATTTAAAATGATGCAGCCCGGGGGTTCAGTTCTTGTGGGTCTGGGGGTGTGGGGAACATAAGTAGACTCAAGAAATTCAGTTGCCACGAGAGGAATTGCTTGTTATTTTTCCCCCACGGTGTTCCATTAATCCCCCCCTTTAAATTTATTTTTTTATTTTATTTATTTATTTATTTTTATTTTTTAACACAATTTTTTAATAGTTTTTAAGTGTTTAACTGCCCACAAGTTTATTTCCTGTTTGAGACTACTGCATGGACATGAGATAATCATTTGAATATCTTTTCCGAATTTTTTCAGCTTAATCCGCTTTGGTTACTCTCAAAATGTTTAGACTGAACTGTTATATATTGTTTATGTGGTATGAAATTTTTAAAACCCATTTTTTCGTTTTTGTATATTGAAAAAAGTTTTCAAATAAAAACGGTTTTAAAAAAAAAAATAAATTTTAACTAAAAAAAAATCGTGCTACAATACACAGATTGGATTTACAGTTGAAACCAGGTTTTTAATACACTATTTTAAAAAGAATTATGTATATTTTTTATTTTGTACAATGAAGTCGACTAACCTTACCCCCTTTAGGGGCAAAATTGGTTACAAAAAGTATTTTGCCAAATGCCGATTGAAGAGAATTTAAACATTTATACTACTTTTCAAAGTCAAAAAGCTTACTTTCACTTGCCCTTTTTAAAATATTGTGCCCCTATGTGTGTCCTGAGGTTTATTGGCAAAATCTGTTTTTGAGGCACCCCTGTTGAAGTATTTTAAAAGCACACAGAAATACCTGTTCTGTGTGTAATATGGTAAAGTCTAAAGAAATCAGCAAGTATTTGGGAAGAGAAATTTTAGATTGCACAAGTCTGGTCATCCTTGGGGGTTTTCAATTTTCCAAATACCTGAAGGTGCCTTGTTTCATTTGGACAAAAAATTTACGCAAGTACAAACAAGATGGGAAAGTCCGCCCTCATATGTCAGGAAGGAGATGGGTTCTGTCTTGAGATTGTGTTTTTGGGCCGACTGTTCTATCAACCCCAAAAACAAAAGCAAAAGACCCTTTTTTGAAGATGCTGGCGGAAGTGGTAAGATTGTGTCATTGTCCCCGTGAAACGAGTCTGTATCAATGTGGGGGGAAAAGGCACTCTGCCAGGAAGAAGCCATTATCCCAAAATAACATATAAAACCCGATAATGTTTGCAAATGTACCAGGCAAGGACCCATATTTTTGAGAGTCTGGGTTGATGAAAAAATATTGAATGTTTCAAATTTAATCGTTACATTTGGAGGAAAAAAGGGAGAAAAGCCTGGAAAACCCAAGAACACCTCCAAAAGGAACACGGGGGGGGGCAGTATATGTGGGGGGGTTTTGGATGGTGCACTTCACAAAACAGATGCATCCGGGAAACAAGATTTGTGGGAATACGAAGGACATTTCCCAAAATCAGCCAGGAAGAAAACTTGGGCAGAAATGAGTCTTCCAAATGGACAATGACCTGAAGCATACTGCCAAACTGGTTACAAAGTGGTTTAAGGATAACCAAGTCTAGGTTTTATAGTGGCCATCACAAAGCCCTGATCTGAATCCTATTGAAAATTTATGGGCAAAGCTGAAAAGGCAGGTGCAAGCAAGGGACCTACAAACATGGCTCAGTTACACCAGTTCTGTCAGGAGGAATGGGCCAAAAACTATTGTAAGAAGCTTGTGGAAGGATATCCAAAATGTTTGATCCAAGTCATACAGTTTAAGGGCAATGCTACCAAATACTAATGAAATGTATGGAAACATTTGATTTTGCAGAAAGTAGTAATAAAAATGCCTTAAAAATTCTCATTAATCTAGCATTTGGCAACAAAAATTTTGATAATCTTAATTGACCTAAAATGGGTAAGGTTAATTATGATTTCATGTCAGATAGTGAGAAAAACATGAATATGGGGCTTTTTATATAGTATATGTAAACTTCTGGTTTCAACAGTACATAACTGTGATACATTCCCAACCTGTACAATGTATTACATTTAGACCATGTGCGCACAGTGGAATTTTCTAACAATCTGTGGAATCTGATGTGATACCACTGGATTTCTGCCAAATTCAGCTCTTTGCTGTTTCCATCAGTCCTATAGACTTTGAACTGAGCAGCAGTGCGCATGTTTGACCACTGTTCCATTTAAAGGGAAACTATCATCACAATCTGTCTTTTCACATATTGACAAGCAGTATGCTACTATTATATGAACTCTTTAAGTTCCGCTATGTACATTACTTTCTCTGACTTTCCTTCTGTGAGCTCTGATAGAACAACAGTAAAGGGTTGCTTGGTGGTCCTTCTTTCTGGTTTGCTCTGGTCTGAGAAGTGTAAGGATATGTTCACACGATGTACTGCGGCACATACATGGTGTGGCTCGGGAGCTCGCGCTGATCACCGCGTATTCCTGAGGCGCAGGGTGGCCGGCAGCCTGCCGGCCTCATAGACTTGCATTACTCGCGACGCGTAATCGCCGCATGTAATTGACATGTCGCTTATCTCTCCACGCGTACAATACGATCATATTGTACGAGCGGGGAGAGAAGGGGTAATCCATAGTGCTCTTTAAGAGCTATGGATTACCGTAATTATGGGGCTCATTTCCCCGCGCACTACGCCGCAAAATATGTGGCGAAATGTGCCCCACAATAAGCTGTGTGGACATACCCTTAATTTCGTCAGTAATTCCCTGATGTGTGTTAAGTGTGAAGACTCCCTTTCCTCCCTCTCTTTTTAGAAACAATTACTCTATTTTGTTTTCATGCATTATTGATTGTTTAGTATAATCTTATTTGTACCTGAGAAGAAGACAATAGAGCAATCCTTGTCATTACCTACTATTTGTAATCCGGCTAGAGATAGCAGCAGAAGTAAAGTGAGATCAGTTTGCCCTGCCAAACAAAAGTTCTCACCCTCAGCTAGGACCATTTTGTTATGTGTATTTTTAATTGTATAGAGAAGTTTTTGTTTTTTAAAAAAAAAAAAAAAAAGTAGTTTCCAGGAATATTGATTTTAACACAAATACTCCTTTCTGATAGCGGTGTCCTTTTCAAGTTTCCCTCACTGTGTGAGTGCAGTGAGAGGCCACACAGAAAATGTAGAATGTCGATTGGATTATATTTTGTTTTTTGATGGTTTTAGGGGATGGTTCTGTCTGGGTTTTGCCCGTCCACCTTAACCATTGAATAGCACACTCACCAGGGGCGTTGCTAGGGTCCCAATACATCCGGGGCCCGGGCCCTTTGATTATGTTCACACGGCTTATTGCGGCGAGTATGGTACACACCGCAATACGCTGTGTGTTTTGGAACCACACGCTTCTCCCCCTGTGTATACAATACGACATGTAAGAATTACCGAATTACCGTATTTGCGGTGCGAATTGAAGCGCAAATACTCGGAGAAATGCGCCCCGCAATTTACGCAGTGTGAACATATATTCAGCCACACACTCAGACAGACAGCCACACACTCAGACAGACAGCCACACACTCAGACAGACAGCCACACACTCAGACAGACAGCCACACACTCAGACAGACAGCCACACACTCAGTACAGTTTCCATTTATGAAGATATTGCTGTTTCACTCCTATTACACTAGGCAATCCTTGTCTCTGCAGGGAGGCTCCTCACTCACTAGAGACCAGGATGTGGCTACCTTTGGGAGCTGCTGAAGCCATAGACAGGGCAGGACACTGCAGCTGCAGGAGATGCTCTGGAGCAGAGATCACAGCAGGGGGCGGAGCCTCTCTCTGCCGGACACTGTGCTGTGCTCTGGATCTTCCTGCCTCTGGCAGTGTGAGCAGCCTGCGCCCCTCCCCCCTCCTCAGCCCCGTCACCTCCTGCAGCCGCCCCCTCCTCCCTGCACCTAGCAACCATCCTGAGCTGTGTGTGCGTTCAGAGCACGGACACACAGCTCCATAGAACGTCGGTGCTGCAGGCCCACAGCCTGGAGCCGGCGGTCTGAGACTCGGGGCACAGGCAGCTTTGTTCGGGGCTTGTACCCCGAATAAACCTGCCTAGCGACGCCCTGACACTCACTGCCCGAAAACAGAGCGGAAGATTATGCGTGTTACGAGGTTTTTTTTGGAACCTCAGCGGTGTGAAAATCTGCCCAGTAAAAAAACGGTGCTGTGTAGACTACTGGGCGGATTTTCTATTGATGTCTACAGGGATGGTTGACGACCAGTTTTCAAATGGTTTTGAAATCCAAAAAAAAAAAAAAAGACTGAATCCCCTTACTGTGTGGACATACCTGAATGCTATATTAAAGGGGTTGTCTGGTTTATCTGAAAATACAATACTAAAGCTGCTGATTTAAAAATTAAAATTTTTTTTCTAAGGTGGGTTCACACGCAAGGACAATTTCCGGCCGGTTTGCCACAGGAGGGGGAGGGGGGTACGGCATTTCTCCGCGATGAGCGGAGAAGAGCCCTCCCCCTCCCATTGAGGTGTTCATATTCCGCCCGGAAACCGGACGGAATAATGAACATGCTCAATGTTTTGCGGCCGGGGCCGCGGGCGGCAAAACCGCCGGGCGGAGAACCCGTGCAGAGGGGACTGCTGCACGGGTTTTCCATAGAGCACAATTGTGCTCATTTTCGGCCGGTTTTTCAGGCGGTCTGAAAAACCACAAACCGGCTGAAAAACCGGCCGAAAACCCGTGCCGTGGGGACATGCCCTAAGCATCTCCCTGCACTCCATTATTCCAGCACTGGCTCTCTGGTCTTCTGCTTGTTTTCTTTTTCCGATTGGGACATCACCGCTGCAGCGGTCGCATGCCTCTACTTACATCGCTGTTCACTTCCCAACAGTGATATAAGGCAGAGTGGCAAGATGGCTGCAGCATTGGCATCCCATTCGGAAGTAAACCGAAGACTGGGGAGACCTAGCACAGGAGAGCAGGAAGGCACTTAAAGGGGTTGTCTCGCTACAAAGAATAGCTTTCAAATTGTAGGGAACACAAAATAAAGACATTTTCCAAATATATTGCTTTGTTCCTCTGTTTTCCCTAAGGAGATACAAGTGAATTTATGACCTCCCTGGCTATTTCAGTTCCCTCAGTAACAGACCTGTATACAATTCTCCCCCTGCTGTTTGTTCAATGAGATTACAGTGAGTGACAACATCACACAGGTCTCTGCAGTGTCCTGTGCTGCTCAGCAGTAAAAAGCTTGAATTATGTAAAATAAACAGAACTGTAATTAGGGCTTTTGTTTTGGGGGATCAGATAAGAAGTCCTGTTAGTAGTTTGAGAAGCTAATCTGATCTAATTAGCATCTGAAAGCACAGCACCACATGGAGCTGTACAAGCAGAGACAGAGTATTTCATTCATGCATTCTCTGAAACTCTGAAGGGAGACAACTCCTTTAAAGGTTTTTTCTTTTTATTGGGTTTTAGAAGCATACAATTCCATTTTATATGAACCAGACATCCATTTAACAGGGGAAATCTCTTGAAATCAGCATCAAATATATATTTTTAATTTTTCATGCATTGAATCCATTTGTTTCAAAATCCAGCCCAATACAATACACGTGGAACCAACACCAATGAAGTTTACAATATACGTACCATTGGGCCACAATATTACTTCAGCTTCTGCAGCAGTCATATTATTCATTGTGCCCCTATGACGAGGTGATTGGAGGCCTAGAAAGTAACAAACGGGTTGGCACTGCTGTGCCAACATGAGTGTCTGTGAGATATTACATGAGTGTATCTACCCCTGTAAGAACATACCTTCTGTAGCATGTTTAAAATAAATACATGCTATTCTTTAGCCGAGAAAAGGCTTTTTAAACAGGATTTTTTTCTGTATATGTTTGCTAAGTCAGGCTGTCATTGGCAGGCCTGAACTCTGTCTCTGCAGGGCAGAGCTGCATATGAGTATATTAAGAAAGATGGGGTTTTGCTGGAGAAACTACTGGGGTGAGCAAGTGGTGCAGTGGTTGCCTACTGTGTTCACTGGGCAATTGTAGTGGGGACTGTGCAATAGTAGCAGGAGAGGAGGGGGGGTTGGCACCGCTTTAACTAGGGCTAGGAGGGGGCAGAATTAGGGCGCTCACATCTGGCATGTGCTGGATGTGCATGTCAAATTCTCCACCTCTTGGTTGGGAGAACTAAGACTGCTGTCTTCTGGACCAGGCTGATGTAAGCCCTCTGAGTAATGCCAAGATGTAAATAGCCAGTTTTTCTAGGAAATGTACTACTGCTATATTGAAAGGGTGATTATACCCTACTGAGTTTCCAACCTCATCACCTGGAAGTTTGAGCATCTCCTACTCTTTCAATAAAATATTTTCTGACATTGCTTCTTATGTTGGGTTTCTTATTAAC
Organism: Phyllomedusa bahiana; assembly: GCA_025379985.1. Taxonomy (NCBI): domain Eukaryota; kingdom Metazoa; phylum Chordata; class Amphibia; order Anura; family Hylidae; genus Phyllomedusa; species Phyllomedusa bahiana. Next base: position 8,704 of record JAODAL010023524.1, read on the forward strand.
GGGGTTGTCCCATCTAACACATTGATGACTAGGATATGTCATTAATGTGAGATGGGCTGTTCTCGGAGCTCCTGTTAAAGGAGTTGTCTCCCCACAGGGTTTCAAAGAATGCATGAAAGAAATTCTCTTCATTTCCCTGGTTCAGACTAATTTGCTAGCTCCATTTGTACGCTTGGTTGTGCTTTCAGAGTAATTAGATTAGATTAGTTCTCAAACTACTTGAGGACTTCTTATTGTTCCCCAAAACAAAACCCCTAATTCAAGTGTTTACTTGAGATAAATAAAGCTTTTTACTGTCTGGCGCACAGGACACTGCTGACACTGCTGCCCTGTTGATACTCACTCTCTGTTATTCATTAAACAAACAGCCTGGGGAGATTTGTTTCAGGTCAGTTATGGGGGGAACTAAAAAAATACCATGGGGTAAAAAATTTCACTTGTTTCTCTTTGGGGAAAAAGAGGAACAGCAAATTTTTGGAAAATGTCTTTATTTTGTGTTCCCTCAATTTGAAAGCTATTTTTTTGTAGCGAGAAAACCCCTTTAAAAAAAGTGGGATAAGTGGACAAGAGTGGCCATTTCCTTTCGAATCGAACTTTGGGGGCCTTTTCTTTAAAAGGGTGAAAATTCCCAGAGGTGAAACCTGCACATACCATACATTGATGGCATGTCCTATTGATATGCCATAGATGTGTGAGATAGGGAATATGACTTTAACTACCAGCTAAAGGTTTTAAATTTTTGCCTTCCTGCGTTTCAGCAGTCATAACTTTTTAATTTTTTTTTTTTTTTCCAGTGCCCGGGCCCTTTGGGGGCCTTTTTTTAGGGGAAGAAGTTTATTCTTTTTTTTTTTTTTTTTGGGATGTAGTGTGATCTGTGTACTATTTTTATATAAATTTCGTTTTTTTTAAAAACTTTTTTTATATTAACTTTATTTTTTAATCCCAATAAAGGATAAGTTTTTAAACTTTTATATAAACTTGTAATAGAGAAGCAAACAAAGTCCATTAACCCCTTAAGCCGAACGCCTGAAAAGTAATTAATGACCATAACTTTTTTTTAGTTTTTGCCCTTGCGTTTAACATTGTAACTTTTTTTAATTTCTTTCAATGAGCAGTTTTTTAAAGGCCTCATTTATTAAGACAAAGTTTTACTTTATGGGGAAAAGTTTTTTTACTTATAAAAATTGCAGTTTTTTTTAAAATTATTATTTTTTTTTTTTTTTTTTTTAACCATTCACATTTCACGCTTAACTTGTTAAATTAATTCTACAGGTTATTACGGTTGTGTAGGGTTTTTTGTGTGTAATGTATGCACAATTTATTTTTTATTAAGAATTTTTTTACACTTTTTTTAAACCTTTTTTTTAAAACTTTTTTAAACAATCCCATGAAGGGACAACGGTTTGATTTTTTTTTTCTTTTTTTTGCAGTAGAAATGTTTTGGCATATTCTATATGCTAAACATTATAATTGTGTCGTAACACGGGAGTGATCAAGAGCACATGTCTGCCCCTGTACTGACTTGTTACACAGACAGCCCTGGGGCTACTTTAGATGCAGCCGTTCCCCGAGCTCTGTCGGGTCACTGGGCGTCCCGATCATCTGACAGAGCAGGGAAACCATTTGATTGTGCTGTAGTGATGAACTGCGGCAATCAAAGGGTTAAAGCATCGGGGAGCGGAGGTTTCTACCATTTCCCGGCGCTTGCAGGAGCTGCGCTGGGAACAGGGCTGTGCAGTACAGCCGGGCGCCGCAAACGCCGATCTCAAAAGACGTCGCTGCAGATCAACGACCTGAAATGCCAGACGTCAAGACGGACGGTCGTTAAGGAGTTAAAGACAAAATTTTGTGCTTACCACTCCCTCTGAAATAATCTTTAGCTTGAGTTGTTGTAATCTGGAGTGTGCCAAGACCTTAGCTGTGAACCCTGCAGCTTCAAGGAAGTCCCATTCAAAAGTACTTGTTGTCTGCACCTTCTCCATAAAAATATCCATGTTTATTGGATCATAGGAAAACGGCATAAAAACCTAGAACACGCCAACATAGCCCTTGATCACATTATAAACTTATAATGTATTGGTATACTCCAGTATGCTATTACATCATATGCTGTTTCAGTCTGAAACAGGCTGCTGCTCAGGCAGCACACAGCGTGTCCTATCAGCAGGTTTACAATTAAACAACCCTGAGGCTTATCTAGGTCCCCAGAGCTGACTGAAGGATTTCCCCACCGTGGGGGATGGGAAAACCCAGTGAGTCAAGCAGGGAACATTTTTGACGATGTATTGCGCACTGCGGAAAAACAAAGGGTTAAACAGTGGGGTTCGGAGGAAGCCTCTGATACCCGACTTGCTTAGGGACTGCGCTAGGAACAGAGCTATTACTTAAAGGGAATGTGACTTGTTTAACTAAATGTTTTTATGTTCAGCAAATTTTTTAAGAACTTTTAGTTATGTTTTTAACTTTTCATATCGCTATCAATAATTTTAAAAAATGCTGTAGTTTTTACTTTGCATTCTACTTTCCCGTTTTGTAAAACACTTTTCACAGTTCCTAAATTTCCGCACAGGCGGGGATTACACTGAAAGGTGACACCAATGTGTATAGATAACACAGGATCCTCTAGTTACAATAGGAGATAATCACAGCTCCCTCTCCCTGTACAGAGTTCTTCCTAGGTCACAGATCATACTTCCAGAACTCTCCTAAAGAAGTCATTGGGACTGATCCAGTTCCCAGGCCCTATGCCCTTTGGAAGCAGCTGTAAAGCACTTCAAATGCTGTTAGAAAAGCTCGGGCAAATGGCTGACTTTAAATCATTACGAAAACCGCCGAGACCGCTACAGTCAGAAAACAAAAATGGCTAAGAATAAAAGAATAACAGTACCTTGTTTTAATTAAAAAAAAAAAAAAATGGGCGACAAATTCCCTTTAAGGCTATGTCTGCACGGCATTCTCGGTGGATTTTTTTAAAGAACCAAAGGGTAACAGTGCTGTGTAGATCTCAATGAAAAATTCGTACTGTAGTCTATACAGCGCAAATTTTTTTTCTGATTGGTTTTAAAATGCGGCTGCATATTCTACCTTATTGCCGTCAGATTTCTGTATATTCAGTATACGGGGCCAGCAGCAAATCCAGAAACCGACCACAGCATTTAGCACAAATCTGTGCCAGAAACCGCGCTCCAGCAATGTTAAAATGCTGTAGGATTTTGGACGGGATTTTAACATTGCTGGTGAAGCCCAAAGCTTGTTCCTAAGAGCTCCACATGGGGGAGTCAAAAGCCTACCTCTAGCAGTGTTAGAAAATGTCGCTGCCGACAAAGGAGCAGCACCGCCTACTGTCAAGACAGTGCATGGTTATAAAAACCCCTTTCTTTTTAAAAACTAAAACCTGCCAAAGTTAAAAATTTTTGCATGCTCCTACTTTCTCTTCTGCCTTTTAGGATTAGGGTATGTTAACGGGGTAAAATTTTGGGAAGCATTTGCCATGTATTTTTGTCGATACGGGGAGATGCGCGCCAATTTCGGAAAAACCATAGTTCTCAGGGGAACATGCTTAGGACTGACTAGGAACAATTATAAGGGAAAGTATTTTTTAACTCCATGTTTTTATGTATAATTTTTTAAGAACTTTTAGTTATGTTGTTTTTAACTTTTCATATCGCTATCAATACTTTTCAAAAATGCTAGATCCTGTAGTTTTTTTTCAGGGACTATCCTAAAAAATTCACATCATGTTTTTTAGAGATCCTTTTCACAGTCCCCCTCATTGTAAAAAGGGAGGGGTTCACTGAAAGGTAAAAGCCTATGTGTATTGGGAAAACAGGATCCACTAGTTAAAAATGGTGTCAATTACTTGCGGCATACCGCCCCCAGTGGAAAGTCTGTTGCCGACGGGGGGGGTCGGGGACCCCCCCCCTACCGCGGGTGTATGCCCCTTTTGCACGGCTCCCCAAAAAGACACGATTTTGTGGTGCCGCAATTATCGTGGACTACTCCCAAAAGGTCAAGGCCATCAGAGGAGGCACATACAGCTGAAGAGATCGCCGCCTGCGCCACCGGGCCATGGCAGGACGCCGATGGTTGACTCGAGGGTCCTTTAGCCTCCCGAGTATCAATAACGATGGATCTCCCCTGCCCCTCTGGAATGGCGTGCCCGGACACCCAAGGCGCTCGGTTAAGGGTGATTTACCGGGGTTTTTAAAAATTTGGACGTATTTTAGTCCTAATTTTTGCGCCCGGGTGCCAAATTACGGCTGGAAAAGTCCCGTCATTACGGTAATCCCCAGTTTTCTAGAGAACTATGGATTACGTCCCTCTCCCCGCTCGGCGAATCCGCCGTGGGGGGAAAAATTGACATGTAAATTTCCAGCGGCGTATGCGGTGGTAATAAAAGTATGGGGCCCCGGGGAGGTGTGGCCCTCCGCTCCCTCCGCGGGCCCCAGGGGTAATTGCGGGGTGAAAATTTCACCCGCAAAATAACCGTGTGAACCTAGCCTAAGGGCCCTTTTCACCGGGCTTTTTTCGCCGGGATTGGCGCCGTACCCACGCCAGATTTGCGCTGCAGACGGGGCCAATCCGTCGCAGAATTACGGTAATCCCCGTTCCATAAGAACAGTGGATTCCCTCGCTCTCCCCCGGTCGGGGAACCCCGGGCGGGGGAAACGACTGCACATTATCCAGGCGCAATACGCGCCGTGGGTGATGAATCTATGGGGCCGCGCCCCCGCACCTGCCCCTTTTTTCATGCCCGGAAAGGGAGCGAATCCGGGGGGAATAAGCGTGTGAACGGGGGCCCAAGCGAGGAGAGTTTTTTGACAGAAATTTTCTTATACGCGAGTATATACGGTATTTGCTAGTAGTTCATTTGTGCTACATAAATGTATTTTTTGGTGTAATCACTTTAAACTAGCTGAATATTGTCCCAAGATAACATGTAGAGGGCATTGAATTATGTATAAATCTGTATATAAATGATCAACTTCTTTGTGTTCTGTATTAAAACTGAACATTGATCCTGTTTCATATCCCTGATTTTTTTTTATTTATAGCTGTCAATTATAAGATCACTAAAGTGTACATTTCAGTCTTGAAGCAAATAGAACTATCCATATGTGCCATTACTTATTTATAACCCATACATAAATATATATTATTTTTACAAATTGTGTATTTTCTTCTACTTTGTGGTTCCGTCTTGTAGATTTTGTGTTTGTCAATGTAGGGACATCCATGTTGCTTGAGTGTGTCTTGTCTGTCGTTAAAAAGAAATTGTGGCTTTTCAGCAGTTCCCCTGGACCCCAAAGAATTGTTTTTCTGGACATGATCATTAAATAGGCTTTCTCTGTGACCTTTTGTAGGGTCATTATACAGGGGGAAAGGAAGGGGTGAACTGTGCCCAAACATTGTGAATGAGATTTCCCGTGTTGTCTATAGGCCTTAGACCAGGCATCCTCAAACTGCAGCCCCCCAGCTGTTGGGGAAAATCAAATCCCCTCATTTCCAACTTTTGTTTTAAAGCATGATGGGAGTTGTGTTTCCCCCAGTGGGGGCTGCGTTTGAGGTTTTCCTGCCTTGATGTTACAAGCATTGGATTTTGATCTGTTTTTCAGTGGATTGAGTATTTTGAATCCGCTGAAAATCCAACCCAGCGCTGTGTAGCCCTCAATCGAAAATCTGTGCTGTAGTCTACACAGCACAGATTTTTATTTTTTTTTACTGAGGATTTCAAAACCTAAAGGTGTCCGGCAGAATATAGAACATGTATATTCCGCTGGACCCAATGTACTGGGCCATCATGATTCCGAAATCCGACTGTTGTTTTGCGCCCACCCCACCCCCCCCAAAAAAAATGGCAGCAAAAGCATGTACTGTTCAACGTGTAATGGCCCAAAGCAGCTCTGCCTCCTAAACTTTTTCTCATTGTGTAAGTGTCACAGGTCACTTCTTTTTACAGGTGTACAGTATGCGCTGAGCAATAGGACTGTAAAATAGTCATCTGAGTGCTGTGTGCACACACCCTAAGCCTTCTGGAATCTGATAAGATGACAACTGAAAAGTGATCTCTACAGAACAGAAATTGGCAGCATATTATGAGGCTTTAGTGGTCAGTGTGGGGGGAAAAATAGTTTCATATAAAAACATTCTGGGAACAATAGATATTTTTCTAATGGCTCATTCTCTTCAACCTCCTATCACTGCAGCCAGTTTTGGCATTCCTGCCAGAGCCCTATTTTTTAAATCTGACTTGTGACACTTTGTGAGAATAACTTTTGACATTTTTACCTATCCATGTGATTCAGAGAGTGTTTTCTCGTGACACATTCCGCTTTAAGTTACTAATAAATTTTGGTCCATATAGTCCTTGTTTGTGAAAAATATCAATATCGTGAAAAATTTGCCATTTTCAAAGTCCAAAAATTTCTGCGCGTAAGAGTTATTCCACGCTAAATAGTTTATAACTAGCATGTACCTTATGTCTACTGTAGGTTGGCATTTATTTATTTTTATTTTTTTTTTAAATATGATATTAGGGGGCTTACAAATTTAGTAATTTTTCATTTTTTCAAGAAAATTTGCAACATGGATTTTTTTAGGTACCAGTCCAGCTCTGGCCTGGCTTTGAGGTGCCTGCATGATAGCTGCCCCTATAAATGACTTCCATCTAATAAACTACAGCCCTTTGAAGTATTTAAAACAACATTTAGGAAGTTTAAGGCCTCGTTCACACGGCTTATTTGGGCACGGATTGGCGCCGTACTCCGCGCCGGATTTGCGCTGCAGTACGGCACCAATCCGTCCCTGTCATTACGGTAATAATAGAGAACAGTGGATTCCGTCGCTCCTCCCCGCTCGGCGAATCCGCCGCGGGCGGAGAAAGTGACATGCACATTATTTACGGCGCGTACGCGCCGTAAACAATGCATTGTCTATGGGGCCGGGAGCGGCGCCCCGCCGCGCTCCGGCCCCGCCCCTTATTCACGGCGTTTTTGTGAGCTCACTACGGCGCACAAATCCGTCGGGAATAAGCCGTGTGAACACGGCCTAACTCATTATGTATTTCACAAAAATTACAGACTGAAAGACGGTAAATGCAACTCAAAATCTTTCCCCAGATCCTGCTGTTTTTACAGAGATCATCCCATATATGGTTTTAGTGTGCTATTTGGCTCAACCATAAGCCCCAGAATAGGAGAAGCACCTACAGGACTTTAGGGTCCCATTTTCAAGACGATTTTACGTATGTGCGATGTCAGATGCGGCCACACGTTTGTGGATACTCTAAGGTGCTAAACCTTAAGGAATATATGCAGGGGGGGAGAGAGTATCTCATCCCCACAGGTGTTTAACAAATTTTTTTCAACGTTCGGTTCTAAAAATGGGGGGATTTTTTTTTTTTTTTTTTGCAATTTTAGCTGAAAATGTTTAATTTTTACAAGGAAACTTGGAATAAAAATCATCTCAAAGTTTGTTACACAATTTCTTCCAAGTTTGGTAATACTCTACATGTGTGTGTAAAGTGCTGTTTGGGTGCATGGCAGGGAATACAGGGGAGGGAGCACTATTTGGCTTTTGGAACGCAGATTTTGGTGGGTGCAATGTCCTATTTGCAAAGCTCCCAAAGTACCACAACAGGTGATACCTTCCTAAAGTCTCCCCATTTTGGATTCCACAACCCTCATGGGTCTCATCTAGGGTGTATTGTGCATTTTGGGCGCACATAGTTTTTTTTTTTAGAGCCTTGGGCAATGAAAATGTGGGGAAAAACGCAGTTCCGCCATTGTCTTTTGGGCTTTATTTTCACAGCTTTAGCCTTGCGGGATAAATGACAGGATAACTTTACTATGCGGGTCGGTACAATTCCAATGATATTTTGATATCCATTTTATATTGTTTGTTTTTTGGTGTTATTACTTTTACACAATAGAAATGTTTATAAAAAATTGCGTTTTTATGTTGTCATAGTCTGACAGCCATAACTTTTATTTTTCTGGACACGGAGCTGAGTATGGTCTTCTTATGGGTGCATATGACGCTTTGATCACTTTTTATTAAGGTTTTTGTGAGGTGTGATGAACAAAATACAGCAATCCTGGTAGTGTTTTATAAACTGAATGTGAACAAGGTTCCAGGCCCAGATGGCTTACACCCAAGAGGTCTTAAAGAGCTCAGCTCTGTTATTTCTGTGCCCCTGTATATGATATTTAGAGAGTCTCTGGTGACTGGTATAGTGCAAGGAGATTGTCACAAGGCAAATGTAGTTTCCATCTTCAAAAAAAGGCTCTAAGTTTTGCCCAGGTAATTATAGACCAGTAAGTTTAATGTTTGTGGGAAAACTGTTTGAGGGGCTCATAAGGGACTATATACAGGAATATGTGGCAGAATACAATATTATAAGTGATTGCCAGCATGGCACTTTTTTCTATAACAAATTTTATTTAGGAATAAAGTCAGTACAAGTCAAATGCATCATCCAAAATGTTGCACCTGTATTACAGTATACCAAATAATTTTCTATTATACAAAAAGTACAACAGTTAGTAGAGAAACAATAGTTAAACTTCCCTTTTTTAGTAATTATAACCCTCCCTGTCCTAACTGCCCCCCATTTTCCTTTAACCATAACCCCCCCTAAATCCCCCGGTTTACCTTTACCCCCCATCCCCGAAATGGCTTTATTAAGGACAGAAGTTTGCCCAGAAAAACCTGATCTGTTTTTATGAGGTGGTGATTTGAAGTTAGATAGCGGGGGCCCGGTGTGGATATGTGTTTTAAGACTTTGCAAAGGTTTTTTAAACACTTTTCCCTTATAAGCGTTTTTTTGGGGAAAATTTTAAAAACATTGGGTTAGAAATAACGAGAAATTTGGGGATTAAAAAAAAGGGTTTTAGGATAGGGGTTTGGTGTTAAATGTTTCCCTGCTGTTTGGTCCCCCGGTTAATGAGGGGTGTGCCCCAATGCCAGTACTGGGTTTTTTTTTTTCAATGTTTTTTTAAACCCTTAAACCAAAAGGGGAACGTAGGGGTACATCCGGGGGTTGTGTTAAGGATTTGTGCAGCGGGATCGCAGTGTTAAAAAAACTGGGGGGATCCGATGGCTGAAAAAGGGCAGGGGGGGTGGGGCCGGGGGGGGCCCCCACCTGCCTTGGGGGGGTTTCCCACTTCCGGCCCCGGAAAGGGTGGGGAAAGGATTTTTTGGGGGAACCCCAAAATGCTTTGGGCTGGAATGCTTTGGGACTGTTTTAAATTGATTGCACCCCCTAGTGGTAAACCCCTTGGGGGGACCCCCAAAAGTTTAAAGTAAAAAAAAAAAAATTTTTTTTTTTTTTAATTTTATATAAAAAAATTTTAAAAAGGGTTTCATATAAACCCCTTTTTCGCCCTTTTTTACAAATAAAAAAAAAAAGGGTTAAAAATTTTGGTATGTGTAAAAAAAAGCCCCGATTTTTTAAAAAATATAACTTATCCCGTAGCTTTTTTTTTGGGGGGGGGTAATTTAAATGTCCTAAAAAAAATTTGAAAAAAGGGGGTGATAAAAAAGTTTACATGCTTTCCCCAAATTGTCCCCCAAAAAAAAATTTCCCCTTCACCCCGCAAATTATTTTTGTTTGGATCGAAACAAAATGGCGGGGCAGCCCCAAATTTAAAAAAATAGGGGGGTTTTGGTTTTTTTTTTTTACGCCCCCCCCAAAATTTTTTTTTTTTACCCCAAAAATAAGATAAAAATCATTTTTATGAAGAATGAACTCTTTAAAACAAAAAAACCCCCAACAAACATGGGCAATTTGCTTTTTTTAAAAAACTTTTTCTCCATTGGGATTTTTATGCAGTTTCCCATTTATATTCGTAGTTAGGGAAAAAATGTCCCGTTAGAAAGTAAAATTTGGCCCCCGGAAAAAATAAAAGAACCTCATATGTTAGGTGGTGGGAAAAATTAAAAAAATGTTAGGGTTTTGGGAAATTGGGGGGAAGGGGGAAAATGAGAGTAATTTTTTTTCTTTTTTCTTTTGGAGGGGATTAAGGGTTAAATTTTTGGTGGAGGGGATTTTTTTGACAGTTTCTATTTTTGCGGGGGGAAAACCAAGTTTATTTTTAGTGTAGTAAATCTATAAAAAGATGTGTTTCCCTGCAAGCGGCCCCTGGACAAAATGAGTGTTTGGGCTTCCACTTGGAAAATTGATGTTCATTGTGGATAAATGTAAATTTCTGCATTCGGGGTACTAATAATCTGCAGCATCATTTGTCCTAGGGGTGGGAAAATTTAAAATTGCTTTGGAGAAAGTCGGGGGCCGTTCTTGTAGATATAAAAATACAGGAACGGGCCTTTCCCAATGCCCCAATCGGGCTGCTCAAAGGGGAAAAAGTAAGTTTTGGCGTGAAAAAAAAGTGGCAGGGGAATTTCGCGGGCCCAAGGTTTGTAATTCTACGTGTAAAAAAGATTGGTGCGTCCTCACTTAGTATGCTGTTTAAATTCTGGGCCCCCAACTTTATAGAAGAAAATGTAATGGAGCTAGATAGTAAAAAGCGGGGAAACCAAATTTTTAAAAAGGGGAATGGAGCATCTTGTTATGAGGGGGTTAGTAGAATTTAACTTATTTAGTTTTGAGAAAAACGGCCCTTTGGTGTGGGGTTTTTTGTGTGGGGGGGTGATTAATTTATATAGTTTTATAAATGGTTTTCCCTTTAAAAATGGGGAAAAAATTTTTTCAAGTGAAAACCCCCTCAAAAAAAAAGGGGACATTTCCTTCCCCAAATAGTTTTTCCCTTTTTTTCCCTCTTTTGACCGCTTCTTCAGGTTTTCTATTTTGCAGGTTTACTTTTTTTCTCCTTTTTCCCTTTACCGTAGGGGTCCCCTAGGGGGTCAGTTCTTGGTCCCCTCTCTTTCCCAAATTTTTACAGGCCCCCAATTTGGCCAAACCTCAGAGATTTGGGTTCCAAATACCAAAAACCCCTTTCACTGAAGACACTCAATTATACACCTCTTCCCCAGAAACCCCATCCGGCCCCCGCCTTTAAAAAAACCCCCGTGACTGTTGGGCCCGCTGTCTCTGAAATCAAAGTCCCCTCTCTTTCTCCAAAAAAAAACCTCCCTTTAAAAACCAACTTCTTTGTTTTTTTTCCCCCCTCTTTCTAACCAAAAACCCCCCTTGCTATTTATCTCTGTGGCGTGGATCCCATAACACCAGGAAACAGGTCCGATGTCCCTTTGGGGTTATTTAGAACTTGACTGACCTTACCCCTTTATCCAATCCCTTGCCCGTTGTCACTTGCCAAATAAAGAAATTTTCCAAAAATCCGTTTCCCTTTTCTCACTGTGGAAAAAAACTCAAAATTTCTTTTTGCTCTTATTTATTTTCGTCTTGGGCTACTGTAATTTCCCTGCTTTTTCAGTCTCCCTTTTCCCGTAAACTTTTCCCCCCTCCATTTTTTTGAATGCAAACAGGGCCCGGTTTTTTCCTTCCTCCAGCCGCTATACTGATTTCCTTTACCCTGTGTCAGTCACTTTAAATGGTTGCCCTTCCCGTTTCAGAATTTTAAAACCCTAAAATAATCACTCTCACTCATAAGCTTTCCACCGTGCTGCACCCCCCAAAAATTTTATCCCCCCTTTGTCTAACCCCCCTGGGCCCCCCTCCGCTCAGTAAGGGGCATCAAACTTTTCAGGGTTCAAAACATCCGAACCCCCATGCCGTCTTTCCCAAAATTTTGGTGCTGAAACCCCTTTTTGGGGTTAAAGTAAACCCCGTACCCTCAGGCCAATCCCAGCCTTCGCATTTTAAAAGTGTCCTGGAAAAAACAAACTTTTCAGGGAAAGGGCCAACCAAAAAACCCCTAAATTTCAACCCACCCTTTTATCACACACATTTTTCCCCTCCCCACACTAGGGCAAAACAGGGGACTTATTGTATATAGAGTTTCAGTAAAGGTGGCAGGGGTTTACCAAATTTTTTTTGTAAAACCTCCCCCTATTTATAAAGGGTGGCTGGGCCATTGTAAATTTTTGCACTTTTTTCCCCCTTTGTTTCCCCCAGGGGCCCCCCCTTTTGATTGTTTTGTCTTGGAGCAGGGCCTCACCCCCTTGTTTTCTCCCTGTAAGGGAGTCTCACTGTGTAAATGTTGTCCCTTTTTTCCCTTTTAATTATACCTCACATTGTAAAGGGGGTCTCGGAATATGTTGGCGCTTTTAAAATAAAGATTATTATTAACTCCAAAAGGGGAAGAGCGGGTTTTTTCACTGTAAGAACTGAAATCTGTGGGAAAAAGCTCCCTGAGGGGTGGTCAAAAGAAGGAAAATGTAGAGAGTTTCAAGAAAGGTTAGACAACCCACCTGAAAATAAAGGGAAAATCAATATGTATGTAGCCATATAAAAATTTTAGGGTCAGTCTGATGGAATCTGGGGTCAGGGGTGGAAAACTTTCTTTAGAGCAGATTGGTTTTGGCCCTTTTGGGGGTTTAAAGCCTTTATCAGAGGGAAGCTAGGGTTAAAAAAAAATCCCTTTTTTCCTTCCCCTTTTACCCCCATTTTTTCCACCCTTTGGGTTTTAACCCTTTATGGAAAAATTTTTTTTTTTCAACCTTTTTTAAAAAAAGTACCTATGTATGCAGTTTTTGAAAAACTAACATACTACTGTTTGGTGGTTGTGCGGCGGAAGAAGCAGTGGAAAAGGACCTCCTCTATCTGTAAGTTCTGTGCTGCAACTAACCATTTTTATTAATAGTGGATACATTATCTCATATCTAGTTGTCTCAAACTAAAATAGTACTTGGAACGTGACAAATTAGTCTGAAGGTCTTTTGTAATGAATGCGGTGGCGTTGTGGCAACCACGCGGTTTACAGCAGAATGGCCTGGTGGTTTGCAACGAATATAGGTGAAGGACAGCAAAGTCATAAGCTTTGTGCAGTTTCCACATCTTGATCACATGATGTAGTCCTACCCTTAGATCAGTGATTTTCAACCTTTTTTGAGCCGCGGCACACTTTTTACACTTAAAAAATCCCGGGCACCCCCCAACCCAAAAGGGCAAAAAAATGCACTAAAACATAATATTATACTTATAGTTAATAATATCGATTTAGCCAGAGATGCCCCCCATTGTGCAGGATGCCCCCCTTGTAGAGTGAGCCCCCCCTTGTAGCAGTGAGCCCCCGTAAGTAATTATAAAAAAAACAAAAAATTACTCCCTCGGTCCACCCGGGCCCCGGGCCGGAGCTCTCAACAGTGGGAGCTGCAGAGCGGTGTAAGCAGGTGAAGTCATCACGCTGCTTCGCTGCACACGCCCAGGGGTTTTCCGGCGGCGAGCTGCCAGCCGGGAGACCAGGTCACAGGGGGGCGGTAAAGAGCTGTGCGCCCCCTGTGACGCAATGGGGGGAGGATAGGACAGGAACGATCGTCCCGCCCCCCCTTGCAGTGTGGCTCTGCCGGGCTGTTAAAAAAAACAGTCGAAACAGAGTAGGGGCGCTCCTCGGGCGGGCAGGGCGGCGGGGCGCCCCCCGGGGTGAGGGGCCTCGGCGCCCTGGGGGAGCACCCCTGCCCGCCCCCTAGGAACGGCCGAACAAAACCGGGCGCCCCCTATTTTGGGGAAACTTTCCCCGGGCACCCCGACCAGTGTCGCGGCACATAGGTTAGGTTTTTTAACAGTACGAATTTTTGTTGGATTTTCAGTAATTCAAAAATTCGATTTTTTCCGTGCTGTGTAGCCCTTAATAAAAAATCTTGTGTAGTATCACAGCACGGGGTTTTATTTAAAGCAGCCAGCGGGCCCGGGAAGTAAAAACTGTTCGTCTTCCCGATTCCTTTGAATTCCTGTAGCCTCAATGTACAGCTGAGGGGGGAATCGAAATCGCCGTGTCTTTTGCACAAAAAAACGCGGTGCGGCAAATTAAAATACCATTGGATTTTCAGTTGGGGGATACTACGGAGTTCTGGCAACAGTGTAACCCGGGGAACAAAAAAATTTGGGGGTGAAGAAATTAGCTGCCCAATTTTTTTTCCCAACTCATCTGTCGGGGAAAGGTTGGGGAACCCACCTTTCTAGTATTCAAACTGTCTGGCTTTCCCCTAACCTGTATGGGGACCTTTACACACTTTATTAGTCATAACTTCTCAAGGGTGTTGCCTACCGGTTTTTTTTTTTTTTTTTTTTTTTTTTTTTACAGAAGCTGCCCTTCACAGCTGCTTCGGCTCCCCCCCCTGTTCAGGTGTGAGGTTCTCAGCTTTGACTGACCTTTGTCTTGCCTTCCATTTTTTAAAGTAATTTTTTATGCCCCACTAAATTGGGGCCTAGGGGCGCGTGATAACGGGAAAAGATTGATAGAGTCCTGGTAGGTTGTAATAGGTATCCAAAGCCATGACTGTAGTGCATCCTACAACTTCTGTAGGGTGTGTGGGGGATAATCCATAGAGTGAACATGCTTTTCGAGGTGGTCTCACAGGTGCTCAGTTGGGTTCCAGTCTGGAGAATTAGGGGGCCATGGTTGTATTTGAAAGTCTTGGTCATGCTCTTCCAACTAATGTCGGGCATTTCTAGCCCAGTGACGTATCATTGTCTTGCGTTGGATGACATGGTTTTCAACGGCAGAATCTGCATGGATTCCACCAGTAAATTTTATCCTTAAGTGCCATGTAGAATCAGCCCTAGCAACTATGTGAAAAGGGATGTTGGGAGGGGTTCAAAATGGGTTTTCCAAAAGTGTAATTTTTAGTGTTTTTGGTATATTGTGTGTCAAAATACACACCAAAATATGATTTAAACTTTCTATGCAGCTCTCATTGACTCCAGTGTAAAATACGTGTCGTCCTTCACAGGACGCGTATCTGCGGCGCACATTTTGGGACGCTTTTACTGGCGTAAACTTAAGTGCCTTGTCAATTCTTGAGGCATTTACGCAAGAGCCCATAGAAAGATTGGTGCAGTGTATATTCGGTATGTAAGCGCCACAAATTACGCTCTACACTTTGCTAAAAATACCATTTGAAATATGCCTCTACTCAGGCGTTTTTTGAAGCTCATTTTGGAAGTCAGGTCTGTGGAGTCGGCAAGTCAAAGCTCTGACTCCTCAATTTCCCAAACCTCCGACTCCTTAACTCCCTCATACATGGCGCCTGTTTAAAGGGATTGTGTCCCAATTTTTTTTTTTTCGTAATGTGTGGTTTTCTATCATCTTTTTATTTCCAGTTGCTGTAACTTTAATTTTTTGGCCCTTTAAAAAAAGTTATAAGTTCATTTTGTTAAGAGCTCGCCCCCCTTCAGAGTAGTTCTCTGTGTGTGAATTTCAGGACAAAGGAAGTTGCCCCTAAAATAAAATTTTTGTAGGTAAGAGACTTGAAACGATTCCCATCTGGTTAACTTCAGTGAGAGCCCCCCTGCTGTGAGCTCAGCATGCTCTATTGTCTGCAGGGAGCAGGGAACCATGATTGTGGAGTCCAGAGGAGCAGCTACTGAATGTCCAGCCCCTCTGTCCTCCAGCAAGGCTGCCAGAGAAGAGGCAGACAGGTGTGCGACGTGCCCTCGTTCCTAATAAAGTGATTGTGCTTTTGTCACTAACGATTTTTGCACAATTCAAGATTTTTCTGCTAATTTTAATTCTCTCGCTTCTGACGTAAAAAATGTTATTTTAAAATGTATTTTTGCGCTAAAATCCTTTTATTTACAGATTTTGACACTAATAAAGTACTCTTGCTTCTGATGCTGAAAATTGACGCCGGTTCCTCCTGTCGTACGCGGCGGATTTCGACGCCGGTTCCTCCTGTCGTACGCGGCGGATTTCGACGCCGGTTCCTCCTGTCGTACGCGGCGGATTTCGACGCCGGTTCCTCCTGTCGTACGCGGCGGATTTAGACGCCGGTTCCTCCTGTCGTACGCGGCGGATTTCGACGCCGGGTCCTCCTGTCGTACGCGGCGGCTTTCGACGCCGGTTCCTCCTGTCGTACGCGGCGGCTTTCGACGCCGGTTCCTCCTGTCGTACGCGTCGGCTTTCGACGCCGGTTCCTCCTGTCGTACGCGTCGTTCCCCTCTGACAGGACGCAGGAGAAAAAAATGGTGGACCCGGCGCACGTGCAATTTCCAATAGAAGCCAAGAGTGCTGGCTAAAGTTTAAAAATGTCCTTTTTATTCTTAAAAAGTGCAGGGGTGATATGCAACCGCACTATTAAAAACATAGACAATAAAACCCAACTCGCGTTTCTCGCTGAACACCAGCGTATGTTACACGGAGTCAAAGATGCCATGTGAACAGACCCTAAATGTAATCACAATTTCACTCTGGTTATTCCTTTATCAGCTATGGATACACAACAGCTCTGTATGGTGTCCTTAGTCACCAACAAAATGGAGATTCAATCCACCTCCCCCTCCTTATGCACACAGGGGAGGGTGAGGCTTGTGAGGTCACCACCAGACCAGCCCACATTCACAGCAGTGCTGTAATACATGGTCTTTGTACATGGACCAAAATGTTTTTATCTTGGATGTGCTCCCTCTGGTGGCTAAGAGTGGGAAACCTTGAAAACTATTATGCATTTTTTAAATATTTACCACAAATTGAATGAAAAAAAAAAAATATGCTAAAAATTTAGACAAAAATGAACACACATTTCATCAATAAAAAAAATTGATGACAGATTCCCTTTAAGTGATAACTTTAGTACAATGGTAACATCAGGCTGTTTATCACCTTATAATACAGTAATCAAGCTATTTAGGTAGAAAAGACACGGACAAGCAAAAGGGTAACAATGTTTTGATCTTTTGACCACTTGTGGGTAGAGTTGAAGAAAAAGCTGTATTTTTATCCAAATCCAGTCTGCACCAACATTGGGAATGTGTAGAAGAGACCTGGGATCAGATTTTGGTCAAGATGTGCTTGAATCTGATTCGGAGCCCAGAAGGATTCAGGCAGTATTGAAAGGCAGATTTCCCAAATACTAACAAAATAAAAATCAACATATTGATTTTTAGGAGCAAAACAGTAACAATGCAGTTACAGGAAAGAATCTGCAGAACTAAGCAGATGCTAAATACTTGCAAGTCAAATTTATGTATAGGAAAGGTAAGATAACTGTATATAAAATTATAGTAGCCTCATGTACAAAGCTGTAGTGGATGGTGAGATATGGTGCCTGAAAGTCACACGTTCAAACATTGTTACCCTTTTGCTTGTCAGTGTAAAATATATTTATTGGATATGACTTTAGAATACAAAAAAATTGTAAATATGCAAAACACTGCAGGAACATTTGTGGAGTCTCTGAATTTGTTCTGAGAAATAGTATTGCCTCCATCAGATCCTGCATAGATGACCTCACATCTGATCTCATTATTTCCAGGCTAGAGAACGGCCTCTCTACACTAACTTGGGTTGGGGGGGCAAAGCGATGACCACAGGGGCAACATCTCTAACAATGTCAGGGTATAAAGGAATTGCCTCAGCCAAAGTCACTTTTGATAAATGGTTGAACTCTTCTACTTCTTTGAAAGCAGGTGAAAAATTTTGCTGAACTTTGTTTGCTATGGGAGCAGAATCTTTTCCACTGGGGCAGCGCTTTGCCCGCTCCATGTCATCAATTACACTCCTCATGTGATAATGCTGAAGATATGGGAGCAGTAGCACTGGCCGGACCCAATTCCTCTTGCTCTTTGCACTGCAACAGACTAACTGGACCAACTGATTATATATTTTGGGAGTCGGAGTCGGTCCCTTTTATGACGACTCCGACTCATGCAAAATAGGCTCTGACTCCACAGCCCTGTAGTAAGTGTATATTTACACTTCGAAATTACGATGTATGAATATACAAGCCTTACATTGTACATCCAGTGCCGATAGAGTAGTGTAGTTTTGTTTGAATTGTGGATGAAATTCAGTGCATTTCCTCAACAACATGGCACGCTGCAGATTTGCAAATGTAATATTTTTATTGTTTAAAATTGCATGTTTTCTAAACTAACACATTTTGAGATACTTAGACCACATTTTAATAAACCTGTGCAAGCCCTCCTGCCACAACAAAGTGACCTGGGTACCTCACTAAACCATGTAGATGGAGACGTGCTCCTGTCCTAGGGACCCAGGCCTATATAATAAACTCAGGAAAATAGGAACTAATTTTATTGTATACTAATCGAAGGGACACTTCCATCAGAAAGTAGTATTTTTCTTGCAGCCAATATTTCTGGAAAACCACTTTTTTTTTTTTTAATTTCTGCCAGTTTATTTTTTTTATTTTGTCAGTCTTATGCGATTAAAAAATTACACATAAGATCTTGATTTTTTTTTTTCTAGCTGGGATTACTAAAGAGAGAACTCCTGAATGGCAGAGCAGACTAACCACATTTTACAGTTGGTGCAGCTTAAAGGGGTATTTCCATCACAGAAAGTACTGCTGGAAAGGCCATTTAATGTGAAATAAGCACTTTTCAAAATGCAGGTTATTAAAAAGTATGTATGCTTTACCTAATACAGGCCTTTTTTTGCAACTTGCTCTTTTGTCTCCATGGTTAACGACCACCACTATGCGCTTTTAGTTGCGGCCAGTAATACAGAGTTCTCAAACACTGTCGGAGAATACATTTCTGTGGCCTCGCGGGACAGGGGGCCGGGAGTGGAGAGGGTGAGTATAAATGGCTATCCCAGCCCGGCCACAGGAACTTTTTCTCAGACATGATTTTCATGCTGCATTACTGGCCACAACTGAAGACACACAGTGGTGGTCTGTAACCGTGGAGACAAGAGAGCAAGTTAAAGTTACAGAAAAGGCCTGTATTATGTAAAGCATACATAGATTTTAATAACATGCTTTTTGATAATTGCTTACTTTACACTAACTGTCCCCTTCAACTCTATGAAGTCTTATAATAGGTAATGACAAAATGATCGTTCTAATCAGGGATATACAATATTGAAGTAAATCGGAGGGAAATTTAAAAGAGAAATACATGAAATGGTGCTTTCACACAGCGCAGTTTTGGTGCAGTTTTAACTACGCTCCAATTAAACTGCCTTTATTACCAGCAAGCTTCTTTCACTTGCCTAAACCGTTTGGAAAGTGAGTAATCAATGAGTGTGTCTGTAATCTGTAAGACTTCAAAACACAGTCATTGATTACTTACTTGAAACACCTTTCTGAACAATTTAGACAAATGAAAGAAGCTTGCTGGTAATAAAGGCAGTTTAATTGGAGCGCAGTTAACTGCACCAAAACTGTGCTGTCTGAAAGCACCCTAAGGCTGTTGATCTCTGCAAAAAAGTGCCAAAAAACGTGTCAAGAAGGCTCCTTGTGAAAGTACCCAAAGGGTAACCGGTAATCTTTTTCTGAACTGGGTGGTTTTCAGCTTTCTTCACTCTTATCCGATGCAGCTGTTAATATTCTGGCTATGTCTACACGAAAGTCGGCTGTTTTTTGTCCGATGCACGACTGCGGTTTTTGTCACATTTTGTGCAAAACCCACGGTCGGTTCCTGCTTTTTTGCCGTCGGCCCAGGCAATTGATTGTATGGGAAACCGAAGGCAAAATGCCGGCGTATTATTGAACATGTTGTATAATGCGCCGGCGCCAGAAAACAAGCAGAAAAAAAACTACCTGTGGAAACTACAGGTTTGTTTTTTCGATTGGGATATGTTCACACGGTGCATTGTACGTGCTGCAATATGCCGGGTGTTTTAGAAGCACGTGCTGATCGGAAAGGCATTGTCAGCAGCGCGTAAGCCCCATGAACAATCGACATGTCACTTCTCTCCCTGGGCGTACAATGCAATCGGATTGTACGCCCGGGGAGACGAGGCGTAATTCAGCGTTCTCTATGAGAGCTATGAATTACCGCAATTGCAGCGTGCATTTCGCTGCATATAAAGCGCAAATATGCGTCGAAACGCGCGCCGCAATTATGCCGTGTGAACATACCCTTAAAGTCCACAGGCTGCCTGAACGAAAAAGGCACATATTGCTTGTCTATATCGTGAAAAGAAAAATTTTGATTGTGGTGTCCCTTTAACTACAACAGAGGGGGCTTTCACCACCCCCACTTGTTCACTGCAAAAAACAAAGTTGGTCAGCATGTCCCAACAGAGTGAAATGTGCGGATTTGCTATGAATGCAATGCAGAAGCAAACAAAACCGGAAAATGGTGCAGCACTCAATGGGTGCTGAGACTTATGCAAACAGAATGGTATTGTTTCACAGGCGCTCCCACCCCCACTTCATTGGATGTTTGGAAAGTTTAAAGTTTAGCCTTCTTCTGGCAGGTTTTTGAGGCTCCACTGGTTTAACAGAAAGGCTAAAATGCTTGTCTGTTCTTTTGAATTAAAAAAAAGGAGTACAGAAGCCGTCTGTAGCCAATAGTATTGGGTGCTTTTTAACCAGGACTTTGTGGGGTTTTACCACTTGGGTATGACACTTTACTGGTAGAGGTACACTTATTTTCTTGTTTCCTCCCTCATTAGAAGCACTATTAGGAACAGTTGTGTACAGAAAATAAAAATAAATGAGTCTTGAGTTTCTGCCCAGCACTACTGGGGATATGATTTGCTGAAATGGAATTCCTGAACATAAATTTTGACATTTAATACTAAATACTGTATATACGCTGTGGTTTTACACCCTATAAATAATAAACCTTCTCTAAAGAATCTGTCATTTGAATAAGTAGCAGTGAAGGAATCTTATCTGAGCACAAAGGCTTTATTGTAGCTGGTAAAAGGGAGGAATGTGCATGGATCCAAAGCTGCTGATGGTGTTTTAACATTTGGTCTCTTTTTTCCTTAGGCCTCCTTCATACATACACTTCATTTTGCAGCGTTTGTAACTTGCCTTTTTTCTGTGGCTTTCCAAGGGTAACCTATAGGAAAGATGCCATACCTAGAGCATGCTGCATTTAAAAATGGCAACACTGACCTGAAATGCTTTGTGTGTATTGTGTTTTATATTTCACTATAAACTTTAAAAAGCCTCACAAACCCGTCAGGTGGTTTATGGTGCCCTATCTGAAAGCAGAGTGTGATAGAGGGAGAGAAGCTGAGCTCTGTGATATATAGGGTTATATGATAGAAGGAGAGAGGCTGAGCTATGTGATATATAGGGTTATATGATACAGGGAGAGAAGCAGAGCTCTGTGATATATAGGGTTATATGATAGAGGGAGAGAAGCTCAGCTCTGTGATATATAGGGTTATATGATAGCAGGATAGAAGCTGAGCTCTGTGATTATATAGGGTTATATGATAGCAGGATAGAAGCTGAGCTCTGTGATATATAGGGTTATATGATACAGGGAGAGAAGCTGAGCTCTGTGACATATAGGGTTATATTATACAGGGAGAGAAGCTCAGCTCTGATATATAGGGTTATATGTTTTTTTGTGTTAAAAGCAGAGAAAATTCTGACCGCTTCCCTTTAAAGGAAATCATTATGGCTTACATTAGTCTGTGTTTGTATTATTGGTCGTTTATGGATTATTGCAGTTTGTAATTGAGCATTGATTTTTGTCCACTGGGTGGAAACGTGCAGCAACAGATTTGATGCCTGGTGTGAATGGCAGGTGGGTGCTCTGCAGAGAAGGCAGGTTTCAGTATTGAGTCCGCCTTCTAAATCTTAATGTTTGTGAACACGTCCATGTCACAGCGTCATGTGAATGTTTTAGAAAGGATGTTTGTCCATTCCTGTTTTATGAAATACTAGTATTCCCCCATAAAATAACAATTCTGGATCATCTTTTCTCAAATCTCTGTTATGTGGTTCCCCTTTTATTCCTCCTACAATTTCTTTACCAATCACCTGTGTGTTACCAGTTGGGGGTGTGCACAGTGACATTGTCCAATCACTGTGCAGGGACACACCCCTCTGAAATTGGAATGGTAACACCCATCTGACGGATTCAGTAATACATTTCTACACACATTGGATATCTAGAATAGCGAGGGCTATGGTGGTTTTAGTCTAATAATATTCTTCCATTTGCTTTACTAAGATCCTGCTTTCAGAGTAAAACCTTAAGTTGTCCATGCACCTTAGATAATATTTACCCAAGCAACTGTTTAACCTGCAGTTATTACTCCAATACCCCCACCCCCCTGAGCAAAGACTAGGAGAATAAGCCAATACCAGACTGCTCTGGGAGCAACCATTCTCTTGGGAGCGCAAGGGATCCAGCATGTTAAAATCTAGCATGCCCAAAATTTATTCCCTTCAGCATCGGCTTTTAAAAGGGGTTTTCTCACAGAAACTTTGCTAGGTTATCGACCCCCTCTCTCTACTCTGAATGCCATAGCTACCCTGTATGCCCATGGTGACTCACTCCCTGCTGAGTATTATCTCCAGAACAGGAGCTTGTTTATCTATATTACTGACCAACTTTAACCCTTTAGAGCACTACAGTTTACAAACTTTCTGCACTTATGTCACTGTAACAAGATCAGCTAGAAAAAGCAGAACTGATATGCCAATCACTGCTATAGATCCACCCACAGCTTAACTGGGAAGTATGAACCTGAAACTGGCTGTGAAAGAGCAGGCTCTACAAAATAGCATGAAGAGACAAGCCCTTTAAGGTAGAATTGGGACCCCCTACATATACATAGGATAGTGGACCTATCCCTGTGTAATTGGAGGGTTTGATCCACGTGTGTCTAATTTGTGTGTTCACCTTTAGTGTTGGTGATATGAAAGGAGGTGAAGGAGGCTATATAAAAGTAGTGCAGGTGGGATCAGTGTGTAAATAGGAGAGAAAGAGGAGGAGTCTCATGGCGCCTTCTGGGACAGTAACACCGGTTTTATCGGTAAGGGGAATATCTCTCCTTGGGGAGAGCACCATTTAGGCCAGGCATCCTCAAACTGCAGCCCTCCAGCTGTTGGGAAACTACAACTCCCATCATTCCCACTGTTATAGGTCATATAAATGCATGATGGGAGTTGTAGTTTCCCAACAGCTGGAGGGCCGCAGTTTGAGGATGTCTGATTTAGGCGTATGGAGTTTTGAATTGCCTTTTTGCCCTCTACTAAACATCGGCATATCACAAGGCATTATGGGAAAGGAGCTGAGAAGCTCAAGCGCCTTCTGTTGGATGTAACAAATCCTCAATTTGCTTCCGACTCACTGAATCTTTAGAGAGCAAAAAGGGATATTAGCCAAGCCGGTATCGCACATCTGCAGACAGCTGTTTCGGAGAGCAGAGCAGAGTGATGCTGGCTGGGTGAGAGGCAATGAGTGGCTCAGAAAGGAGAATATCTCTCCTTGGGGAGAGCACCATATAGACGTGTGAAGTTTTGAATTGCCTTTTTGCCCTTCACTAGGTATCTGCATATCACAAGGCATTATGGGAAATGAGCTGAGAAGCTCAAGCGCCCTCTACTGGGTCGGAAGCAAATTGAAGATTTGTTACATCCAATAGCGGGCGCTTGAGCTTCTCAGCTCCTTTCCCATAATGCCAAATTTTATCAGTGTGAAAGAAAAGCCATGTCAGAATCTGCAAGGGGGAAGAGAATAGGATATAGCCCATGTGTCCTCTAATCTACTAGAAGGAGAAATGGTTCAGGAATGAAGTTGTGCTGTTTTACATGATGGCTAGTGAAGGCAGCAGCAGCCTAGACCCGAAACGCACATCCATCGCGTAATATGGAGAAAAGCCTGAAATTAGTAGTATGTTGCATCATTATTATTTGATTCACTCGATCAGTTGATATAAAGGATGAGTTCTATGTATGTTTATAGTTTTTGGTCCTTTATAGATAACCTTCTAGGATGATGTATAGACGTACTTCATAAGAAAATGTAAGCAGTTGTCTATAGCAGACACTTGGGTGGCTATTCGTTTCTCGTGCTGTAGGATGTAACGTGATTTTTTGGACTATAAAACGCAGCCAACCATGAGACGCACCAAAATTTACACACACGTTCTATTTTCTGACATGAAATCAGAATAAACCTTATCCATTTTTGGTCAATTAGGATTCCCAAAATTATTTATATTTGCCAAATGCCAGAATAATGAGAGCAAATTTTTTAAGGCGTTTTTATTACTTTCTGCAAAGTCAAAAGTTTACATACACTAGGATTGCTATGCCTTTAAACAATTTGAGACAGCCCATATGATGTCATGTCTTTGGAAGCTTCTGATTGGCAACATTTGAGTTAGAGACACACCTGTGTATGTTTTTTTTTAAATATACACCAGAAACACACTGCTTCTGTGTGTAACATCATGGGAAAGTCTAAAGAAACATCATGGGCTGAAAGGCCACTCTGCCAGGAAGAAGCCATTACTCCCAAAGAAATATATAAAAGCAACATTGATGTTTGGAAATGCAAACAGGAACAAAGACTTACATTTTTGTAGACCTGTCCTGTGGTCTGACAGAACTAGTATTGAACTGTTGAACCATAATGACCATTGTTACATTTGGAGGAAAAAGGGAGAAGCTTGAAGCCTAAGAACAACATCCCAACTGTGAAACACGGGCGGCAGCATCATGTTGTGGAGTTGTTTTGCTGCAGGAGGGACTGCTGCACTTCACAAAATAGATGGCATCATGAGGAAAGAAGATTATGTGGCAATACTGAAGCAACATCTCAAGACATCAGCCAGGAAGCTAAAGCTTGGGTGGAAATGAGTCTTCCAAATGGACAATGACCTGAAGCATACTGCCAAACTGGTTACAAAGTGGCTTAAGGATAACCAAGTTAATGTTTTGGAGTGGCCATCACAAAGCCCTGATCTCAATCTTATTGGAAGTTTATGGGCAAAGCTAAAAAGGCAGGTACGAGCAAGGCGACCTACAAACATGGCTCAGTTACACCAGTTCTGTCAGGAGGAATGGGCCAAAATTCCTACCAACTATTGTGAGAAGCTTGTGGAAGGATATCCAAAACGTTTGACCCAAGTCATACAGTTTAAGGGCAATGCTACCAAAGACTAATGAAATGTATGGAAACTTTTGACACTGTAGAAATAAGAATGCCTTAAAAATTCTCTCTTATTATTCTGGCATTTGACAAATCTAAATAATTTTGGTTCCTAACTGACCTAGAACAGGTAAGGTTTATTCTCATTTCATGTCAGATAGTGAGAAAAACATGCATATGGGTCTTTTTGTGTGTTACTGCAAACAGTTTTTTTTTTTTTTTTTTTTGTGTGTGTGTGTGCGTTTTTGAAGTAGTAGGATGACGGGCCTCGCTTTCATTAGGTCCCCAGCTGCAATAACAGTGGGTCAGCACCCCGGTTATCTCATTTTTAACATCTTTTTTTTTTTTAATCACTTACATGCCACAGTTGTGTTTACCGTGGCATCTAGGGTAAAAAACCTAGGCATGAAGCGATGTCTGATCCCTGTGCTATCGGCAGGTCCCTTCTGTAACTGACCTAGGCATGAAGCCTTGTCTGATCCCTGTGCTATCGGCAGGTCCCTTCTGTAACTGACCTAGGAATGAAGCCATGTCTGATCCCCGTGCTATCGGCAGGTCCCTTCTGTAACTGACCTAGGAATGAAGCCATGTCTGATCCCCGTGCTATCGGCAGGTCCCTTCTGTAACTGACCTAGGAATGAAGCCATGTCTGATCCCCGTGCTATCGGCAGGTCCCTTCTGTAACTGACCTAGGAATGAAGCCATGTCTGATCCCGTGCTATCGGCAGGTCCCTTCTGTAACTGACCTAGGAATGAAGCCATGTCTGATTCCTGTGCTATCGGCAGGTCCCTTCTGTAACTGACCTAGGAATGAAGCCATGTCTGATCCCTGTGCTATCGGCAGGTCCCTTCTGTAACTGACCTAGGAATGAACCCATGTCTGATTCCTGTGCTATCGGCAGGTCCCTTCTGTAACTGACCTAGGAATGAAGCCATGTCTGATCCCTGTGCTATCGGCAGGTCCCTTCTGTAACTGACCTAGGAATGAAGCCATGTCTGATTCCTGTGCTATCGGCAGGTCCCTTCTGTAACTGACCTAGGAATGAAGCCATGTCTGATCCCTGTGCTATCGGCAGGTCCCTTCTGTAACTGACCTAGGAATGAAGCCATGACTGTTCCCTGTGCTATCGGCAGGTCCCTTCTGTAACTGACCTAGGAATGAAGCCATGTCTGATCCCCGTGCTATCGGCAGGTCCCTTCTGTAACTGACCTAGGAATGAAGCCATGTCTGATCCCCGTGCTATCGGCAGGTCCCTTCTGTAACTGCCCTAGGAATGAAGCCATGTCTGATTCCTGTGCTATTGGCAGGTCCTTCTGTAATTTGACCTAGGAATGAAGCCATGTCTGATAACTGTGCTATCGGCAGGGCCGTGGAGTCGGAGTCGTGGAGTCGGTGCCTATTTTGTCGGAGTCGTCATAAAAGGGACCGACTCCGACTCCCAAAATATAGAATAAGTTGGTCCAGTTAGTTCGAGGCAGTGCAAAGAGCAAGAGGCATTGGGTCCGACCAGTGCTACTGCTCCCATATCTTCAGCCTTCTCACATGAGGAGTGTAATTGATGACAGAGCAGACAAAGCTCTGCCCCAGGGGGAAAAGATTCCGTTCCCAAGGCAAACAGATTTCAGCAAAATTTTCACCTGCTTTCAAAGAAGTAGCAGAGATCAACCATTCATCAAAACTGTGGCTGAGGCGATCTCCTTTATACCCTGACATTGTTAGAGATGTTGCCCCTGTGGTCACCGCTTTGCCCCCAACCCAAGTTAGTGTAGAGAGGCCGTTCTCTAGCCTGGAAATAATGAGATCAGATGTGAGGTCATGAATGCAGGATCTGATGGAGGCAATACTATTTCTCTGAAATAATTTAGAGATTCCTCAAATGTTCCCGCAGTGTTTTGCATATTTACCATTTTTTGGTGTTCTAAAGTCATATCCAATAAATATATTGTACACTGACAAGCAAAAGGGTAACAATGTTTTAAATTTTTGAGACTTTCAACCTCCATATCTCTCCAGCCACTACAGCTTTGTACATGAGGCTACTGTAATTTTATATACAGTCATCTTACCTATCTACATAAAGTTTACTTGCAATTATTTAGCATCTGCTTAGTTCTGCATCTTATTTCCTGTAACTGCATTGTTACTGTTTTGTTACTAAAAATCAAAATGTTAATTTTTATTATTTTGTTAGTATTTGGTAAATCCACCTTTTTGGTTTTCAATACTGCCTGAATCCTCCTGGACTCTTCTACACATTCCCAATGTTGGTGCAGACTGGACTTGGATACAAATACAGCTTTTTCTTCAACTCTACCCACAAGTGTTCAAAACATTGTTACTCTTTTGCTTGTCAGTGTCTGTTCTACCTAACTAGCTGGATTATTGTATCATAAGGTGATAAACAGCCTGATACCATTTTACTACAGTAAAGTTATCACTTAAACATGCGTCATGTATGAGGGAGTCAGGAGTCGGAGGTTTGGGAAATTGAGGAGTCGGGGCTTTGGCTTGCCGACTCCACAGCCCTGGCTATCGGCAGGTCCTTCTGTAACTGACCTAGGAATGAAGCCATGTCTGATCCCCGTGCTATCGTCAGGTCCCCTCTGTAACTGACCTAGGAATGAAGCCATGTCTGATCCCTGTGCTATCGGCAGGTCCCTTCTGTAACTGACCTAGGAATGAAGCCATGTCTGATTCCCGTGCTATCGGCAGGTCCCTTCTGTAACTGACCTAGGAATGAAGCCATGTCTGATTCCCGTGCTATCGGCAGGTCCCTTCTGTAACTGACCTAGGAATGAAGCCATGTCTGATCCCGTGCTATCGGCAGGTCCCTTCTGTAACTGACCTAGGAATGAAGCCATGTCTGATTCCCGTGCTATCGGCAGGTCCCTTCTGTAACTGACCTAGGAATGAAGCCATGTCTGATTCCCGTGCTATCGGCAGGTCCCTTCTGTAACTGACCTAGGAATGAAGCCATGTCTGATCCCCGTGCTATCGGCAGGTCCCTTCTGTAACTGACCTAGGAATGAAGCCATGTCTGATTCCCGTGCTATCGGCAGGTCCCTTCTGTAAACTGACCTAGGAATGAAGCCATGTCTGATTCCCGTGCTATCGGCAGGTCCCTTCTGTAACTGACCTAGGAATGAAGCCATGTCTGATTCCCGTGCTATCGGCAGGTCCCTTCTGTAACTGACCTAGGAATGAAGCCATGTCTGATTCCCGTGCTATCGGCAGGTCCCTTCTGTAACTGACCTAGGAATGAAGCCCTGTCTGATTCCCGTGCTCTCGGCAGGTCCCTTCTGTAACTGACCTAGGAATGAAGCCATGTCTGATTCCCGTGCTATCGGCAGGTCCCTTCTGTAACTGACCTAGGAATGAAGCCATGTCTGATTCCCGTGCTATCGGCAGGTCCCTTCTGTAACTGACCTAGGAATGAAGCCATGTCTGATCCCCGTGCTATCGCAGGTCCCTTCTGTAACTGACCTAGGAAAGATGCCATGTCTGATTCCCGTGCTATCGGCAGGTCCCTTCTGTAACTGACCTAGGAATGAAGCCATGTCTGATTCCCGTGCTATCGGCAGGTCCCTTCTGTAACTGACCTAGGAATGAAGCCATGTCTGATCCCCGTGCTATCGGCAGGTCCCTTCTGTAACTGACCTAGGAATGAAGCCATGTCTGATTCCCGTGCTATCGGCAGGTCCCTTCTGTAACTGACCTAGGAATGAAGCCATGTCTGATCCCCGTGCTATCGGCAGGTCCCTTCTGTAACTGACCTAGGAATGAAGCCATGTCTGATTCCTGTGCTATCGGCAGGTCCCTTCTGTAACTGACCTAGGAATGAAGCCATGTCTGATTCCTGTGCTATCGGCAGGTCCCTTCTGTAACTGACCTAGGAATGAAGCCATGTCTGATTCCCGTGCTATCGGCAGGTCCCTTCTGTAACTGACCTAGGAATGAAGCCATGTCTGATTCCAGTGCTATCGGCAGGTCCCTTCTGTAACTGACCTAGGAATGAAGCCATGTCTGATTCCCGTGCTATCGGCAGGTCCCTTCTGTAACTGACCTAGGAATGAAGCCATGTCTGATTCCCGTGCTATCGGCAGGTCCCTTCTGTAACTGACCTAGGAATGAAGCCATGTCTGATTCCCGTGCTATCGGCAGGTCCCCTCTGTAACTGACCTAGGAATGAAGCCATGTCTGATCCCGGTGCTATCGGCAGGTCCCTTCTGTAACTGACCTAGGAATGAAGCCATGTCTGATTCCCGTGCTATAGGCAGGTCCCTTCTGTAACTGACCTAGGAATGAAGCCATGTCTGATCCCCGTGCTATCGGCAGGTCCCTTCTGTAACTGACCTAGGAATGAAGCCATGTCTGATTCCCGTGCTATCGGCAGGTCCCTTCTGTAACTGACCTAGGAATGAAGCCATGTCTGATTCCTGTGCTATCGGCAGGTCCCTTCTGTAACTGACCTAGGAATTAAGCCATGTCTGATTCACGTGCTATCGGCAGGTCCCTTCTGTAAGTGACCTAGGAATGAAGCCTTGTCTGATCCCGTGCTATCGGCAAGTCCCTTCTGTAACTGACCTAGGAATGAAGCCATGTCTGATTCCCGTGCTATCGGCAGGTCCCTTCTGTAACTGACCTAGGAATGAAGCCATGTCTGATTCCCGTGCTATCGGCATGTCCCTTCTGTAACTGACCTAGGAATGAAGCCATGTCTGATCCCGTGCTATCGGCAGGTCCCTTCTGTAACTGACCTAGGAATGAAGCCATGTCTGATTCCTGTGCTATCGGCAGGTCCCTTCTGTAACTGACCTAGGAATGAAGCCATGTCTGATTCCTGTGCTATCGGCAGGTCCCTTCTGTAACTGACCTAGGAATGAAGCCAAGTCTGATACCAGTGCTATCGGCAGGTCCCTTCTGTAACTGACCTAGGAATGAAACCATGTCTGATTCCTGTGCTATCGGCAGGTCCCTTCTGTAACTGACCTAGGAATGAAGCCATGTCTGATTCCTGTGCTATCGGCAGGTCCCTTCTGTAACTGACCTAGGAATGAAGCCATGTCTGATTCCCGTGCTATCGGCAGGTCCCTTCTGTAACTGACCTAGGAATGAAGCCATGTCTGATCCCCGTGCTATCGGCAGGTCCCTTCTGTAACTGACCTAGGAATGAAGCCATGTCTGATCCCCGTGCTATCGGCAGGTCCCTTCTGTAACTGACCTAGGAATGAAACCATGTCTGATTCCCGTGCTATCGGCAGGTCCCTTCTGTAACTGTCCTAGGAATGTAGCCATGTCTGATCCCAGTGCTATCGGCAGGACCCGTCTGTAACTGAACTAGCAAAGTAGCCAAGTCTGATACCTGTGCTATCGGCAGGTCCCTTCTGTAACTGACCTAGGAATGAAGCCATGTCTGATCCCCGTGCTATCGGCAGGTCCCTTCTGTAACTGACCTAGGAATGAAGCCATGTCTGATCCCTGTGCTATTGGCAGGTCCCTTCTGTAACTGACCTAGGAATGAAGCCATGTCTGATCCCCGTGCTATCGGCAGGTCCCCTCTGTAACTGGCAGGCATTACTTGCCATGTCATCGGTATTCAGGGAGTGTGCTCACTCCATACACAGTTACAGCCATCATGACAGTAACTTTACATCAAATGTCGACAAGGGTTTAAATAAGGACATACACGTCATAAAATACGCTTTAATTTTAGCCCCATTTTTAAGGGAGGGGAAAATGCATCTTACATTACAAAAATATGGTAGCTGTAATTACAAAACTGTTGCACCAATTCATAAAGGATTTTTCTACATTAGACACACAATGTCCCTTGGGGCCCTTAAAAAGTACCTATCACGTCCAGAGAAACCTCATGAAGTAACAAAAGACTAAAATACAAAACACTTTCTAAAATAAGCTTCATTAAGAAAACCAAAGCATTTCTCCTGTATTTCAGTTTTTAAAAAAGCGCTGGCTCTGAAGTCGGGACAAGTCAGCACATGACAGCTTGATGAATCACTGTGATGACAGTTGTAGGTTCCTGAGCTGGGAGAGTGCACAATGCAGGGGGGAGACTGTAAATCCTCATCATGTGCACACCAGCAGCAGTGTAATACATGCCTGTGTGCTATGGAGGAGAAGGCTGAAGCAACAGGTAAACTCTGTCACAATGTTTCTTTAGGCTCTGTCTACACTGCACAGAAAAACGTCCAACTTTTTCAGCGTTTTTCATTTTCTAAAAACATGGAAAAAATGACTGAAAACAGCTCCCATAGACTATTGTAAAAACGTGCTGCTTTTTTTTTTTTTTTTACTGGTAGTATTTTGTAACATGTTGTAAAAAAAAAAAAAAAAAAGCCAGAGCCGGGAAGAAAATCTACTACCGGATGTTTTTTGCTGCAATTTTTCAATGATAACCCACCCAGGAGATTAGTCCCTCCTTTAGTGGGTGTTAAAGTTTATATTTTTTTTCAATTCTGCATATAAGTGTCCTCGTTCGTACCATTTGTAATAAAGTGATCATGCTTTTGTCGCTAACTTTTTATGCGCAATTCAAGAGTTTTGCTCTAATGATGCTAAATATACTTTTTTTTAAAAAGGATTTTGGCACTAGAATCCTTTTCTTGGAAGATTTTGTCGCTAATAAAATTATCTCGCTTGTAACGCTAAGGCTATGTTCACACGGCTTAAAATGGGACGTATTTCAGTTCGTAATTACGCGCCGTACTGCGCAAATTACGGCTGGAATACGTCCCAGTCATTACGGTAATCCACAGTTCTCATAGAGAGCTATGGATTACATCTCCTCTCCCTGCTCGGCGAATACGCCGAGGGGGGAGATAATTGATGTGAATTACCAGTGGCGTATACGCGCCCCCGGTAATGCAAGTCTATGGGCCGGCGAGGTGCCGGCCCCCCGGCCACACGGCGTAATTGCGGGGTGTAATTACGGCCTGCATTTAAGCCGTGTGAACCTAGCCTAAAAATACACTTTTTTTTTTTAAACAGATTTTGCTACTGTTAAAGTTATCTCCCTTTTGTTGCTAAAAATACTTTTTTTTACGGATTTTGGCGCTATTAAAGTTATCTTGCTTTTGTCGCTAAAACAAAGTTTTTTGCGTTTTTTGGCGCCAAAATACTTTATGGATTTTAACACTAAAATGAATTTTATGGATTTTGGCGCTATTAAATTTATCTCTTTTGTCGTTAAAAATACTCTTTTCTTACAGATTTAGGAGATATATTTATTAGCGGCAAAATCCGTAAAAGCAGATTTTTAGCAGCAAAAGCAAGATAACAGTAGCGCCAAAATCCATAAAAAAAAAGTATTTTTAGTAACCAAAGTGAGAACTTTAATAGCGGCAAAATCTGAAAACAATTATTTTTAGTGACAAAAGTGAAATAAATAATAAGCACAAAATAAGCACAAAATCCCCCCCAAAAAGTATTTTAGCCCCAAAATCCATTAAAACACCCGTATTTTTAGCAACAAAAGCGAGAATTCTACTAGCGCCAAAATCAGTAAAAAATAGTATTGTAGTGCCGCAATCTATAAGAAAACAGATTTTTAGCGAAAAAAGTGACATAGCTTTATTAGTGCCAAAATCCGTAAAAGGATTTTAGTGCGGAAATACGTAAAAAAAAAAAAATGGACTTTAGAGCCAATATCCATTAAAAAAAACATTTTTTGGTATAAAAGCGATAATTTTACTAGTGCCAAAATCCGTAAAATGACTACAAGATGACATATAAATGCAATAATGTGCTTTCCATCCACTTTTGTAGGGTGGAGATACAGCCAATGGCTTAATTTATGCAGATATTGAAAACCAGACTTGAAGGCAAGCAAAAATCGCAAATTGTAACAACAAACGGCCGTTTTTTCAGCTGCTTTTGACAGGCAGGGACAGAAAACTCAGTTTTTACTATTTGGCTTTCAGGTCGTTTTTTGTCCACTGCAGTGTAGACATAGCCTTAGTGTGCTGTGCCTGCTGTACTGTATGTAGTGAGACTCAGATGACCATATACAAGCAGCTATGCCCTCATCTCCCCCTGTACAGTTGGTATCTCCCAACAGATTGATAAGGATCTCCTAAATTACAAAGTGAAAGTAAAACCTGTTCCCCTGTAAAACTGATGGAAACCCTCTGGATTGTTAATGACATGTATTTGAGAAAAGTCTTATAATTTCATCTACTATCAATTTTACGTGTTTGTGTGGAGGTGATAGGTACTCTTTAAGGGTATGTTTATACGACGCATTTGTAGGGCATACTTCAGGGCATAATTGTGCTGCAATGCTCCCAAAGTACGCCCCGCAAATATTGCCCGCAATTACGCTGGCAATAAGCCGTGTAAACTTCGCCTAAGTGCTTTCATAGGGTAATTTAAACAATACACGGTGCCTAGTTACATTAGAGGGTTGTCTGTGTAATAAAGTTCAGCTCTTCCTGAATGAGAGATGCTCTTTTTGACCACTCTTCTCATTGGCCAAGAGATGAAGCTCTTGAACAGAGAACCCCCACTTAATTCAGTACTCCCTAATGCAGTGTATGATCATGGCTTCTCCTTCAAACTCTACGTTGTACAACTATTCTTCCATGAAATATCTGAAAATGTGACAACTGGGTGTTAACATTCTGTCAAAAAGTTGTCCTTGCACAGTCCAATACATTCAGCACTGATGGGACAGTGTCAAACGGTTTAAAGAGGCATCACTTAGTCAACTGGGTGTTACCACTTTGTAAGCTTATTCATATGGAATGGTGCAATGCAGTGTCGCTAATAATTCTTAGGCATGTTATCATTATTTCATGAGTAATGAACGTATATACGAAAACAAACCTGTCTAGAGCTGAAAGATTTTCTATAAAGGGATGTTACCATCTTACAGATTGATATGCCATCAATATGTAATAGATGCGGGTCCCACACCAATTGACTGTACTTGGAGCGCGGCTAGGAAGGAATGTAGAGTAGTGCGTAAGTCTCTGTTCTGAATTGAGACATTTGGGGGCCTGCTCCTGTGATGGGTGTGGGTTTCAGAAGTGGGATCTGCCCCCAAAAGTCTCAGTTCAAAACGTGTAGAGTAGGGTGCTCTACTTTCCATTCTGTACCATGGAATTTCCAGGTACAGCAGAGTGGTGTGGGATCCGCACCTGTCACACGTTGATGGCTATCATAAAGATATGCCATCAGTGTGTGAGATGGGAACAACCCTTTAAATCTGAATGTAACGTGAGACTGTCTGGATTAAAATTGCATATATAAAAGCCACAGCAGCTACATACACCTGATGCTTATGTTTTTGGGTACACATATCGACTTTCATTTTCTAGTGTTAAATATAAATAATTTTTTTAAACTTTTTTTTTTTTTTCAGATTTCTTTTGATGGAATCTATGCAAACATGAGAATGGTCCACATTCTTACTTCTGTTGTGGTAAGTTGTGTGTTTTTTTTTTTTTTGTTCTTTGTGAATTGTCCTTTGTTGGTCATTTGTGAAATGTAGAATACCACAAGCCAATGGATGCCTCGCCTAGTTTTTTTTAGTCCACTGCAGGACCTTGTCATGTACAAACACCAGGCATACATATTAAGGGTATGTGTGTTTTTTCAATACGTTTTTGGATCCAAAAAAACATATTCAAAGTGCTGCTTAAAACGTATCCAAACATGTACCCAAAGTGTGCTACCTGTTAGGATACGTTTTTTGTGCAGGAGAAACTTACCCTGTAGTTTTAAATAGGGTGTCTGATGCATAAAATAGATCAAGAATAGACATGTCCATTGTTTGATCGGATCCGCTAAAAGTATCCGAAATACATATCTGAGCATTTTTAGATACGTGTTTGGGTCTAAAAAAAACCCAAACCCGTATGTAATAAATGCCGCGGGAACATCTCCTAACTACTATTTATTAATAGGGATTTTCCCATCTCAGACATCTAGGGAATATTTGCAGAATAAGTTATAATTGTCTGAATTGTGTGGTTCGTGGGGTCTGATCTCTTGACTTAAAGGAGCCACGTGGCCACTATACTGGTCCACAGCTGCATGTGGCTGCTGCTGAACACCTTGTGTATTGGAATAGTAGCTGTGGAACCCCATTCTCCTGATATGTGGGGGTTCAACAGGTTAGATTTTTATGGCATATCCCTTACTCCTGCCATAAATGTCTGAGATAAGAATACCCATTTAACCCCTTACTGACATTGGACGTATGAGTATGTCATAGTGACGCTCAGGGGCTTTGTAGCTAATTGTAGCTAACACCCAGCGGTAACAGCGCAGTAGGGCGCCGCCACCATCCTGCGCTGTTTAACCCCTTAGATGCCGCGGCTAAGATGGCCGCAGTGTCTAAATCAATGAAAACCGTGCTCTCGATCACTTATGGCGCCATGCAGGATGTGCGAAAACCGCCATCTTTGTACACCCTAATGCATAGAAATGATCGAGCCCTCTACTGGTGAAGTGCCATAGGGGGACTTGGAGTTTAAGGTGTAAAAAAAATAAAATAAATAATAATAAAAAGGCTCTCACATTTTGGTATTAACGTGTCCGAAAAAGTCCGATCTATTAAAATAGAACATCGCTCTTCCCTTACACTGAACACAGTAGAAGAGTAAAAATTCCAAATGCCAAAATTGAAATTTTTTGGGGTCATTTCACATCCCCTAAATATTGGAATAAATGAAATAAGAAAAAAATTGCCTGTAAATTTCCCAAAATTGCTCGCAATAAAAAGTACACTTCAGCCCGCAAAAAAAGGCACCCCCATTCAAATCCGTAGGTGTTAGTACAAAAAAGTTACTGATCGCAGAAAATGGCGGCTCAAATTACTAAAATATTTTCTACGGTACCAAAACATAATGAAAACCCTACATGTTTGGTGTTGCTGGATTCATATCAACCTGTAGAATACATATAATACATCATTTATACTGGAGAGTGAATGGCGTAAAAACAAAACTTCTGCAAACATGATGCAAGTATTTTTTTTTTTTCTTGCTCATTTTGCCCCACTTAGAATTTTTGGGGACGTTTGCCAGTATATGCTATGATAATATGAATAACACCATTAGAAAGTACACCTTGTCCTGCAAAATGAGCCCCATATGTCTATGTAGGTAGAAAAATAAAAGAAGTTCTGGGAAGGCAGGGAGGGAAAAACGGACGTCAAAAAAAAAAAAAATAGGCCTCGGCGTTAAGGGATTAAAGGAAACCGGTCAGGTGGTTTATGCTGCTGTTGCCGATAGAGGGGGAGAAGCTGCGCTCTATATAGGTTTATATGATTTGGAGTAGGTGTGAAAATCTGAGAAAATACTGACCAGACTATAAGAGACAGTGAAAGTCTTGCTTACCCTGCCCACATACAATGATTGACATCTTTTCCTGTGTCATTGTGTGTACAGAGTAAACGGCCAGTCACTGCATGTGGATGAGGTAAGCGATAAATTCACTTTTTTGGTTTTTGCTCTCTGCTTTTTAAACCATATAACGCTATATATCACAGAGCTCGGCTTCTCTATGTCGATCATATCCTGCCCTCAGACAGGGCAATATAAACCACTTGACAAGTTCCCTTTTAGGCTATGTTCACACGGCTTATTCACGGTGTAATTGTGGGACGGATTTCGCCCGCAATTACGTCGGGGGCGGGGTGGGTGGGTGTCAGCTCGCCGGCCCCCTAGACATTCATTATCCACAGCGTGTATCCCACCGAGAATAAATTGACATGTCGGAGGAGATGGAATTCATAGTTCTCTATGAGAACTGTGGATTACTGTAATGACTGGGACGGATTTCACCCGTAATTCGCACAGTATGGCGCAAATTACGGGCTGAAGTCCGTCCCAAAATAAGCCATGTGAACATAGCCTTATTTGTACAGCAAATTAGCATGTGAAGTAAGAGTTAAAAACTAATTACTTGTATACACAATGTCTACTTATTTTTTTAAGTAGGTTTTCATTTCAGCCCCATGGTACAGTTCTATAAATACAGGTGCCAACTACATAGAATGTTTCTTTATTTGCAGACACCCCAGATGCCGGCTTTCTTAAAGAAGTTCTCTCGCTACATCGATTTATCTCACCTAAGTCCTGTTTTTTCTGTTTCATTTTTTAAGTCAGGGGCAGGTTTACTGTCGGCTACTGGTCTGCAGTGACGAGCTGCTGAGGACACCAGGTCTGTAACTATAGCAACCAGTACTGGCAGCCTATCAGAGAACAAACATATCTGTTGCTATAGTGACAAGTGCTGGCAGCCTATCGGGATAGTCCGGACAGGTCTGTAGCTATAGCAACCTGAAGAGCTGATGCAGCCCATACAAGAGGGGATCTCTAGAAGTAGGTAGTACACTGTTAATGGACATATATTGCAAAGTGACTTGTTTTTGCAAGATCTTTCACATAAAAAGCAATCCTTGTAGTGAGACAACCCCTTTAAGGGGATAGATTCCTTACTATAACAGACTCTTCCTTGGTTCCCTTTTATTTGAGACAACCGAATCATTCACTTCTATCTTGGTTTCCCAAACAGAATGCTATTCACAGAACACATCTAGTTATTTAATAATTTTCTCATTTCTCTTAGGGTTCAAAGTGTGAAGTACATGTGAAAAATGGAAGTGTGTATGAAGGCGTTTTTAAAACCTATAGTCCTAAGGTAAGTGCGGTCCCCTCAAAAAAAATAAAAGAAAACCTGTTGTACCTTAGCAAGTTAGCTCCTTGAAAGATTGCCATAATATTCTAACTGTTGGATATCCAAACGTCTGAGACATTTGTCGATCTTAAGAGCGAGAGGATTGAGATTCCTTCCATGCAAGCTGCATGTCCGTTCTTTTTAATACGAGTTTGTTGCAGATTTCTTCTCAGAATATTTCTTCCCTTCTTCCACCTACTGTGCAGGAATAACTTATAATTTAAAGGCAGCACCTAACCCAGTACTTTGGCTTCTTCATTTGGGTTCGGGCATCAGCCTATAAGTGGCTGTATTTATATTTTTTGCTGTATATTTGTTTTATTTGCATACTCGTCTAAACTAATGAGAACTAACGTTCGTTTCTCTTCAGTTGTTCATCCGTTTCATTTACTTTACTGTTAAGGGGAAAAAATAATCACAAGACAACAATGGTTGCTCATTTGCATTAATTTTATTCTTGAGGATTTTACCGAAAAATAAAAATCTTCAAAAGCTGCCTTTTGCAAGCTTTAACCTTGTCTAATGTATCTGTAAAATTTTAAAGTAATTTACTTTTTTTTATATATTTTATTATTTATATACACTCACCGGCCACTTTATTAGGTACACCTGTCCAACTGCTCGTTAACACTTAATTTCTAATCAGCCAATCACATGGCGGCAACTCAGTGCATTTAGGCATGTAGACATGGTCAAGACAATCTCCTGCAGTTCAAACCGAGCATTCAGTATGGGGAAGAAAGGTGATTTGAGTGCCTTTGAACGTGGCATGTTGTTTGTTGCCAGAAGGGCTGGTCTGAGTATTTCAGAAACTGCTGATCTCCTGGGATTTTCACGCACAACCATCTCTAGGGTTTACAGAGAATGGTCCGAAAAAGAAAAAACATCCAGTGAGCGGCAGTCCTAGTGGGCGAAATGCCTTGTTGATGCCAGAGTCAAAGGAGAATGGCAGACTGGTTCGAGCTGATAGAAAGGCAACAGTGACTCAAATAGCCACCCGCTACAACCAAGGTAGGCAGAAGAGCATCTCTGAACGCACAGTACGGCGAACTTTGAGGCAGATGGGCTACAGCAGCAGAAGACCACACCGGGTGCCACTCCTTTCAGCTAAGAACAGGAAACTGAGGCTCCAATTTGCCCAAGCTCATCGAAATTGGACAGTAGAAGATTGGAAAAACGTTGCCTGGTCTGATGAGTCTCGATTTCTGCTGCGACATTCGGATGGTAGGGTCAGAATTTGGCGTCAACAACATGAAAGCATGGATCCATCCTGCCTTGTATCAACGGTTCAGGCTGTGGTGGTGGTGTCATGGTGTGGGGAATATTTTCTTGGCACTCTTTGGGCCCCTTGGTACCAATTGAGCATCGTTGCAACACCTTGTTGAATCTATGCCACGAAGAATTGAGGCAGTTCTGAAGGCAAAAGGGGTCCAACCCGTTATTAGCATGGTGTACCTAATAAAGTGGCCGGTGAGTGTACATTGGCTGATCTTAGGTCAATTTTCAATGCTATATTGTTAAGGAGTCCAGTAACGTGTAGGAAATGTCTGTGACCATCCTAGTAGAATTAGAAGGTTGGTTAGAAGAGGGAAGAGGGAATGACTTTTACCTGATGTGTTCTGTTTTTCAGTGTGACTTAGTGCTTGATGCAGCTCATAAGAAAAATAAAGACTTTACTGGGGGGCCAAAGCGTGAAGACATTGTGGATAGTATCTTATTCAAGGCTTCCGATTTTGTTATGGTGCAGTTTAAAGACATGGATGTGAATTATGCAAAAAGAGGTATGTGAAACCATGCTAGAACAGTGTTTAACATACACTTTCATGAGAAAGCGAAAATAAAGCTTCTTTAAATTCTGTGCGTTTATGTATCCGGACTTATTAAAATTAGTTAACTACAACCTCCAATGAACAACACGCAACAGATTCCATCTTGTCTTTATTTAACAAAAATGAATCCAAAATGGAAAGGCCATGTGTTAAAAAAAAGTGTTCCCCTTCCCTCCAAATAAAGTCCACCGCACAGGTCTCTTAGCTAGTTTCGAGCCAGCCATGCATGTAAATGAGGAGGGTGGCGTTTGCAGCCGTCCTCCCTGTTCACTTATATGGGAGCTCCTGAACATAGCTGAGCGCATAGCTGAGGTTTTTGTGCTTCTCTGCTGTTTGGTTTTTGCCAGACATGGCTCTGAACATTATGGCCAGATATCTCCTCTTTGGTCTTGTCTGACCAATGGGCTTTGTTCCAGGAGTCGTGTGGTATGTTTAGATGCCACTTTGCAAACTAACGTTGTGCTGCTTTGTTCTTTAAAGGAAGCCTGCCAAGCCTTCTAAACAAGCCATACTTGTTCTAATTTTTTTTAATTGTACTCTAATAAACTTAAGAATTTAATATGCTGAGGTCTAAGTTTTTTTTTTTCTTTTGCAGTTTCTATGAGAGTTGTACAGTTTGACCTTAGGGATGTGGGAGTCCATTACTTGGAAGATTGTCAACTCTTTTTAACCCCTTACCGACATTTGATGTACCCATACGTCAAGGTCATTTAGGGATTCCCGCAAATTGACATATGAGTACGTCATGGCGATCTTGCGAGCTCACAAAAGGAGCTCGCAAGATCACAGCATGGAACCAGCTGTATATTACTGCTGGCATCATGCCACATCGCCCATGGCCAGAGCTCACTCCCGGCGGGGGGGGATTAACCCTTCGATGTTTCGACCTATCGTGGTCGCGACGTCGAAGCTGCAGGCAGCAGGAGCTCACTCCTGCTGCCTGCGATAGTCGCAGTGAGCGGCGCAGACGCGCTCACTGGTCACCTTACCCGACTCCCCGAATGCTTTGTGAAAGCATCCGGGTCGTCAGGTGACGTCTCCCTGCCCGCAATACATTGTGGGCTTGGTGATTGACAGTTGTCATGGAGACCATTACACAGCTATAAGCTGTGTGCCGATCTCCTGTTGTATGAACGATTTGACGATCGTTAATACAATTCCCCTCTGGGGAAAGGTGTAAAAAGTAAAAAAAAAAGTGTAAAACACACACGAAAAATAACATAAAATCACGTACACCGCCCTTTTCCCCTTTACAAAAGACAATCATCCCAAAAAAAGATAAAAAATAAAGTACATGTATTTGGTATCGCCGCGTGCCACCCTATAAATGTCTCTTTATTTGACCCGCACGGTGAAAACGGTAAAAAAAAAAGTCATAGAATTGCAATTTTTGTTCATCCCGCAGCACATAAAATGGAATAAAAAGTCATCAAAAACTCAAATCAACACCAAAGTGGTGCCAATTAAAACGTCCGTTCATCCCGCAAAAAAAAAAAAAGGCCTTACACAGCTCTCTATACGGAAAAATTTAAAAGTTATGGATATTAGAAGACAGTGATGCATAAATATTGTTTTACACAATTAAAACCCTTTAAAAAAAATAAATTGTGCTTCCAAATAAAACTATATAAATTGGATATCACTGTAATCGTCTCAACCCACAGAGTAAAAATAACTTGTCACGTACTGTATATTGCACGGTGAGCGCTATTAAAAATAAAAAACACTACTAGGATTGCAGTATTTTCGTCGCCCTGCCTTCAAAAAAACGGATTTAAAAGCGATCATATAATCTTCTCCCCCCAAAAATGATACCAACAAAAACGTCAACTCATCCCGCAAAAAAAAAAGTCCTTACACAGGTCCATAAACAGAAATAATAAAGTTATGGCTCTCGGACTGCGGCGATGCAAAAACGTGTTTTCTTTATGAATAAAAGGGTTTTTATTGTGTAAAAGCAGGAAAACATTTTTAAAAAAATATACAAA
This sequence comes from Phyllomedusa bahiana, assembly GCA_025379985.1. NCBI lineage: Eukaryota > Metazoa > Chordata > Amphibia > Anura > Hylidae > Phyllomedusa > Phyllomedusa bahiana. Next base: position 50,125 of record JAODAL010023524.1, read on the forward strand.
TTTGGTATCGCTGTAATCATAGCGACCTGTTGAGTAAAGCGAACATGTCATTTATACCGCACGGTGACCGCTGTAAAAAATAAAAAAACACTACCAGGATTGCTGTATTTTGTTCAAAATGCCTCACAAAAACCTTAGTAAAAAGGATCAAAGCATCATATGCACCCTATAATGGAACCAATAAAAACATCAACTCCATCTCGCAAAAAAACAAGCCCATAATCCGCTTCGTATACAGAAAAATAAAAATGTTATGGCTATAAGAATGGGACAACATAAAAACGCAACTTTTTATAAACTCATTTCAAATTGTGTAAAAGTAATAAAACAAAACATATAAAATTTATATCATTGCAATTGTACCGACCACCATAGTAAAGTTATCCCGTCATTTACACTAAAAATGTAGCCCAAAAAATAATGGCTGAACCGCGTCGTTAACCCCCTCTCCCCCCACCTCAATTTTCATGGCCCAATGCTAAAAAAAAACTACGGAACACCTGTGCGCCTAAAATGCAAAATACACCCCTAGATGAGATCCCTGAGGGGTGTCGAATCCAAAATGGGGCAATTTCGGGAAAGGGGTTTCACCTGTTCTAGTACTTTGGGGGCTTTGCAGATGCGACATGGGCCCACCAATATCTGTGCTCCAAAAGCAAAATAACACTCCCTCCCTTGTACCCCCTGCCATGCGCCCAAAAAGCATTACACCCACATGTAGGGTATTGCCGATCTTGGAAGAAATTGCGTAACACAATTTTGGGGCTTTTTTTCCAGGATTCCTTGTAAAAATTAAACCTTTTCAGCTAAAATTGCAGATTATTGGAAAAAATATATTTTTTTTATTTTCAGAGCCTAACGCTAAAAATTTTGTGAAACACCTGTGGGGTCGATATACTCAATGCACCTCTGGATATATTCCGTAAGGGGTGTAGTTTCCAATATGTGGTCTATTTAGGGGAGTTTATTAAGTTTTGGAACCTTAGGGTGTCCGCAAACCTGAAATGGCGCCTAAATAAAATGGTAATGAAAATGAGACCCCAGAGTCCAGTAGGTGCTCCTCCTTTTCTGGGGCTTGTGGTGAGCCAAATAATGCACTAGGGCCACATATGGGATATCTCTGAAAACGGCAGTATCTGGGAAATCTATTATAAGTTGCATTTCCCTGGTCACATTTACCGTATTCTTGTGAATAATGTTTAAAAAATGTAAAATCTACAAAAAAACTTAAATTTTGAAATTTCACCTCCAATTTGCTTTAATTTCTGTGAAATACCTAGAGGGTAAAGAAACTTCCTAAATGCTTTTTGAATACTATAAAGGCTGTAGTTTCTTAGATGGGTTCATTTTTTGGGGGTACCCTAACATGCAGACCCCTCAAAGCCACGTCCGAACTGGACTGGTCCCTAAAAAAATCTATTTTGCAATTTTCTTGAAAATGTGAAAAATTACTACTATATTTGAAAGCCCCTTAATAGGGTACAAAAAAAAAACTTTTAAAAAAATTTGATGCCCCCCTACAGTAGACAATATGGTAGATGCTAGTTATAAAACTATTTTGAGTGGAATAACTGTCTTACACGGAGAAATTTTTGAACTTTGAAAATTGCTAATTTTTGCAAATTTTCATGATATTTTTCACACAAACAAGGACTTTTTGGACCAAAATGTATTACTAACTTAAAGCACAATGTGTCACGAGAAAAACAATCTACTGGAATCACTTGGATAGGTAAAAGTTTTCAAAAAGTTATTCTCAACATAAGTGCCCACGTCAGAATTTAAAACCAGGGCTCTGTTAGGAAGGCCAAAACTGGCTCCGGCGGTAAGGGGTTAACTGTGTTCCAGTGAATAATGAATAAAAATTGAAAATCTGCAAAAAAAAAAAAAAAAGGGAAATTTTGAAATTTCACCTCCACTTTGCTTTAATTTCTGTAAATTACTTAAAGGGTCAACAAACTTCCTAAATGCTTTTTTAAATACTTTAAGGGGTCTAGTTTCTTAGATGGGGTCATTTATTGGGGGTATTTAACATACAGGCCCCTCAGAGCTACGTCAGAACAGGACTGGTCCCTAAAAAAATCTATTTAGCAAATTTTTCTTGAAAATGTGAAAAATTACTACTAAGTTTCTAAGCCCCTTAATGTGGTGTAAAAAAAAATAAAAAAAAATGCCAACCTACAGTAGACATATGGTAGATGCTAGTTATAAACTATTTGGAGTGGAATAACTGTTTTAGATGCAGAAATTTTTAACTTTGAAAATTGCAAATTTTTATGATATTTTTCACACATAAACAGGACTTTTTAGACCAAAATGTATTAATAATTTAAAGCCCAATGTGTCACGAGAAGCAATCTCTGAAATCATTGGATAGGTGAAAGTGTCAAAAAAGTTATTCTCACATAAAGTGACACATGACAGATTTAAAAAAATGGGGCTCTGTCAGGAAGGCCAAAACTGGTTCCAGCGATAAGGGGTTAAGGATATGTTCACATGGCTGATTTTGACGCTTTTTCCAGAGCACTTCCGCTCCCAAAACAGCATCAAAAAGCCTCCAAAATTCCCCAGTTCATTTTCATTGGTTCCTATGTAAAACAGCATTGTAGTTCACACACGACAAGGTTTTTACGCACGTTTTAGGTGCTTCTTTGGTTGCTGAAAAAGAGTCGTGTCAATTCTTAAATGCGTTTTCAACGCTGAAAATCCCCATAGAAATCAATCGAAAGCTTAAAAACCTCAGCTCATTTTTAGAGCTTTTTTTCGCCGCGGTTTTTGCTCTGACTATTAATTTGTATGGGTGAAACCTTATCCAAAACCTCTTCTGAAGAAGAGTGTTTCAGGCAAGGTTTTTGATGCTGTTTTGGGTGCTGAAAATCAGGGTCCAAATATGAGTATGTTCACATGGCGTCTTGCATCCATGTGAACATAGGCTTGTCAGATGCGTCTCTGGGACCGACAGAACGGACTCAGACGCATCTAACAATTAGTGACTTTAACACTGCCGGCAATGAGGAACACGCAGCAGCGTTCACATGAGAGATCGCTGCTGAGTGTTTGCATTGCACCTGTCAAGTCCGTCTTTCAAAGAATTGACATGTCCATTCTTTTAGATGCACTGTATTTTATGGAAATTCAGTTGCAGACTTTTTCAATTAAAGGGAACCAGTTGGCACCCTTGTGCTGCCCTTGGCAGTAGTTTTAGTGGTTTGTCACTTTCCTGTAATATACAGTGGTTTTGGAGATTTCTATTTAATATCTGCAGTTAGTGCCATAAGTTGCAGGCTCCCCTGCCTGTCTTCCCCTAATAGTTAGCTTTCTCTCCATTACTGTGCATAGAGCAAAAAGCTATCAGTAGTTGGAGGGTAGTTGAGCCTGGAACGAATGAATACTTTGGACTTTTGCCTCCTTGTCACTGCAGCATATAAACTCCATATTCACACATAACTGACACTTCACCGCTGAAATTTGTGTGTCTGTCTCAGAGTGGGCAACATCCCTTTAATGAATCAAGTCCACCAAATATATGGTCACAATTTGTGGCAGATAAAACTGTAGATAACCTCAGAAAACCTTTATGTATTAAACATGTGGATTTTAATTCTGCTTTTAATCCTCATAGTCAGCAAAAAAATCTGTAACCAATCTGAAATGTTGTCGGCTCAACTCCTCTGTGTGTTTTTGTTTGCGAGGACCTTGAATATGATTTTGGTAAATCCTATAAACTTTCATTGTACATTGCTAATCATACTTATGGCAAATTTCTGTGGATATGCCGGGTGCATTTCCCGTCCCACATCATAGGCACTTAGGGGATCATGGAGATTTACCCGAAATTAACCCATACTATATTGAGGTTTTTTTGTTTTGATCTGAACCATTAGGGTATGTTCACATGGTGTATTGCGGCGCGTGCTGTACATGCCGCAATACGCCGGTGTTTTAGAAGTACACACTGGCTAGCGCGTACTTCTAAAACAGTGACAGTCGGCTCCTGTCGACTTTCACTTTCTTCGGGTGTAAACGACGGGTGAAGTGACATGTCAATTGTTTTCCCTGCTGTGTATTATACACCGGGGAAAAGGTCAGGTAAGCATAGCTCTCAATGAAACCCATGAATTTACCGTACTTGTGGGGCGTATTACAGGTGTATTGCAGTGCAACTATACCCTGAAATACGACCTGTAAATACGTTGTGTGAACATACCCTTAGGCCTCGTTCACACGGCTTATTTTGGGACTGATTGGATCCGTACTGCGCGCCGTATCTGCGCTTAAGTACGGCTCCAATCCGTCCCAGTAACTACGGTAATCCACAGTTCTTATAGAGAACTGTGGATTCCGTCGCTCCTCCCCGCTCGGCGAATTCGGGAGAAAGTGACATGTGAATTATTTACGGCGCATACGCGCCGTGAATAATGCAGTGTCTATGGGCCGCCGGCGGGCAGCGCCCCCGCCCCTTATTTAAGCCATAACTGCGGGTTAAATCCGTCCCGCAATTATGGCTTGAATAAGCCATGTGAACACTGCCTAAAAGTCAGAAGTGCCAGGTCATGTCAAAACCGCTCAATTTACCCAAGTAATTAGAAGGCTGTACAACGTCCAGTCTCTATTATAAACCTTCTACGTGCACGGCTGTCAAAAATGAACAGTAACTGGGAGTTACTTTGTGATGTAATCTTGGGCGCTTTTACAGTTCTTTGTGGATTTTTGAGTTGGTTTCTGATGTCACAATTTTCCACTTTTGAAATAAATGTTCTTATTCCTCAGAGATTAAAGTGCTACAGTCATAAACCAGCTACTTCTATCTAGATAGATATAGATTATTATAATGAGGTTATAAACTTGTGTAAAACTGCTGAAGATGCAGTCTACAATATACATACGTCATATCCCTTTCATGGAGGTGTTACTAAGATGGGAAATTGAGTAATAGATGTGCTCTGATATTTCCTGTTTAGAAAAAAAATACATGCAAAATTTAAGGGAAATTGTCAGTTGATCTATGCTGCCAGAACCATGGCCAGTGTGAAATGGCACATGTTTACTTTGAGTAAAGGGAGTTTAACTCTGAAACGCACTAGCAGTTCAAAACCAAATACCCCGTTACACTGAGCCAGTTATGGGGAGGTGTACAGAGGCCACGAGAGTGACTTCTCCCCACCCGGCTCAGTTTAATTGACTATGCAAACACAATACAATATCAGCGGCACTCTAAGCACTAAAAACGGTCAAAAAGGACATAAGAATTTTTGGGAACAGCATCTCTGCTACTATAAAGTATGTGAAAAAATGTGAGGTTCTTAGTGTTCATTTTTGATCAAAACTGTAAATGCCCACCTACCGCTGCAAGGTGACCCCAATTCAAGTGGGAACCTATGCTACATGCTACCTTTCTTGATGTCTGTTCAGACTTCCACATTTCAGGGTTAGAAAGTTCCAACTATAAACCTGGTCTGATTTAAAGGGGTTTTGCCACGAAGTGAGTTCCTTACCTCTTATCTACTAAGGAGAGAAGATAAAGCATGCTGAGTCACGGGAGAGGGAAGGGGTGAGCAGAGAGTGAGGGAGCGTCTGCAAAGTTTACTCAAATAATTACATTACAACCAGTGGATTCTGGATACAGCAGACAGCCTCATACACTGCACTTTTCTCCCCAGCCACTTGCAAGCTCCTTCATGTTCCCTGTCATCGGATAAGAAGTGAAAACACGCAAGCGTGGTCAGATCAGCTCCTGTCAGTGTCCTGGTCGTGTCTAATATAAACTGTCAGGAAACTAAGGGAGACTGAGCAATGCTGTAGCTCTGAGAGGCTTCACTTTTTGTAATCACATATATTTAGAAAAGTGATTAAATACCCATTTTGGAGGATCCCACGTCAACACTACATCGTGGCAAAACCCCTTTAACCCCTTAAGCCGAACGCTTGAAAAGTAGTTAATGACCAGAACATTTTTTTAAGTTTTTGCCTCCTTGCGTTTCAACAGTAGTAACTTTATTTTTTCAATGACGCAGTTGGATGAGGCCTCGTTTTATTCGAGACGAGTTGTACTTTATGGGGGAATAGGTTAAGTTTCCTTATAAATAATTGCAGTATTTTTTTTTTTTTAATTTTTTTTTTTTTTTTTTTACACCATTCACATTTCACACTTAATAACTTGTTAGATTAATTCTACAGGTTATTGCGGTCGTGTGGATACTTAATATGTGTAGGTTTTTTTGTGTGTGTAATTTATGCACAATTTTTTATTAAATATTTTTTACTTTATTTATTTATTTTTTACACTTATGGTTTGTTTTTTTGTTTTTTACTTTTTTGGGGGGGAATCCCATGAAGGGAGAACTGTTACTTTTTGTTTTATATACACACTTAGTAATGTATTAGCATATTCATATATGCTAATACATTATAATCTGTGTCACTTTGACACAGGCAGTGATCTGGACAGCACACAGTGTGTCCTAGTCACTGGCTTCATACACAGACAGCTCTGGGGACCTGACTGTGCAGCCGTTCCCTGAGCTCTGTCGGGTCACCGGGGGTTCCGATCACCCGACAGAGCAGGGGATCCCTTTGATTGCGCTGCGGTAACGCGCCGCCGCAATCAAAGGGTTAAAGCACCGGATTGCGGAGGTTTCCTCAAAAGACGTCGCCGCAGACGAACGACCTGAGATGCCCGCCGTCAAAAGACTTAAGGCGGTCGTTAAGGAGTTAAAATGCCTGTGCAGGTGGGTGGAGTGCATAAACAAAGATGGGAACTACCCACTTCCCCCATACAAAAAGTCATAAAACAAAATCTGGTTAGCACATCCGTTTTGAAGAATAATACTGTGCTTAATACGCGGGGAAATGCGCCCCATAATTACGATAATCCATAGCTTTCATAGAGAACTATGGATTACGCCTCCTCTCACCGCTCGTACAATCCGATCGTATTGTACATGCAGGTCGATAAGTGACATGTCAATTATTTGTGGCAAATACGTGCCGCGAGTAATGCATGTCTATGGCGCCGGCGGGCTTCCAGCCCCCCCCACGCTGCGAGAGTACGCGCTGATTAGCGCGACTCCCAAAACACCCGGCACAATTACGCTGTGTGAACATGAACATACCCTAAACGTATAAGTGCTCACCTGTGTTTATTTTGATAGGCTCCTTTTTAATTATTTTAGTAACTTCAGATTCTGTTGCCTCTTTGGCTACAGTTGAGCAGTCCTGAAGCTGTAATTGTAATTCTTTCCAATGCTTGTCTTCTAGATGGGTTCACGGACTCTGGTATATCTTCTAAAGTGAATGGTGAGCACAAGGAGAAGGATCTGGAGCCATGGGATGGGGGCGATGGCCTTATTAGCAGCAGTTTGTCAACCAATAGCGAGGAGCTGGAGTCTTTAGATACTGATGTAGTAAGTAACGATTATGATTGATGCACTAGTATAAAATGCAGGTATTCATCCAATTATATACTAATGTTAGAGAAATTTTCATTTAACCTTTGTTTTTTGTGTATTCAATGGCTTTGGTGTACAGGGTTTTTGGGTTTGCAATGTAGTAAGTAAAATAAGGTAACAATCACTCCATGTGCAGTCCTCTTCGTTTGGTCTTGAGGTGAATTGACTTTATACACAATTTGTCTCTCTAAACCGCCCAGAGGGAGAGAAGCAATCTGATCCTCTTCTATAACTGGAACGAAGAGAACACATTATATTCCAGTTAAATATATGCGATTGGTGGTGCTACTTTAAATAGGACCTGTGATGTTGCTGATATGGCTGTAGTATCTTCTATTTTAATTTGGATTTTTAAATGTATTTATTAATGTAAACTTTTTTATACGATTCCTTGGTCCCACTAGAAGACTTGAAAGAGTGATCATTTGCTTGTATAATTTGATGTCAGTAAATGTAAACCTGACAGGTACTCTATTGTGCCCAACCTCTCGCAGTGCCTAAGAGGCATATACACAAAGCAGACCTAAGTGCCTCCATTAGGTTCCTGACAGCTATGTAAACCAATTGGCTCTCTAGGGGGTGTCAGTGGTATGACAGAGAAAATTCCCTCCCTTGAAACCATTTAGATGTTGTGTTCACTATTCACTGTGGCATCTAACGGGTTCAACAGCTCAGATCTTATGTTTCTCTAGTACAGGCCGGTAGAGCAGGATCCTGGCTCCGCCAACGGAAAAAAAATATTGTGATCCTTAAATCGTTAAGCCAATCTTGTCTCGGTAGTGGCATGTTGGGTATTTTGGTATGTATTTTAAATATCATAATAAAGGTTGAGTTTAAGGCCGTGTTCACACGGCTTATTCCCGACGGATATTTGAGCCGTATTGAGCGCACAAATCCGCCGTGAATAAGGGGCGGGCCCGGGAGCGCGCGGGGGCGCCGCTCCCGGCCCCATAGACAATGCATTGTTTAGGGGCCGCGTCCGCGCCGTAAATAATGTGCATGTCACTTTCTCCCCCCCCGCGGCGGATTTGCCGAGCGGGGAGGAGCGACGGATTCCACTGTTCTCTATGAGAGCAGTGGATTACCGTAATGGCTGCCGCGGATTGGCGCCGAAACTGCAGCGCAAATCCGGCGCGCAGTACGGCGCCAATCCGCGGCAGAATAAGCCGTGTGAACGGGGCCTAAGACTACGAACAGAATGGCAAGTTCACAGATTTGGTGAGAATCATAATTGTCATTAAGTCGGTGTTGTAATTGTAACTATCATAGAATATTTCCATAACTTCAGTCTGTTGTGTATCCCCTACTGGATATATATTTGCATCAATATCTGTTAAACTTGTTTTATATCAATATTTTTCTGTTTAGTCTAACGGTTGGGATCCCAATGAAATGTTTAGATACAATGAAGAAAATTATGGTGTGGTATCAACATATGACAGCAGCCTTTCTTCATATACGTAAGTGTTACATTATGTGCATATAACTTTTTGAAAGGGGTTTTAGGCTATGTTCACATGGTGTATTTGCAGGGCGTAATTACTCTGAGGGAGCGGGGGAGGAAGCGGGGAGCCGGCACCTCGCCGGCCCATAGACATTCATTACCAGCGGCGTATACGAGCCGCTAGTAATTCACATGTCAATTATCTCCCCCCTCGGCGTAGGGAGAGGAGACGTAATCTATAGTTCTCTATGAGAACTGTGGATTACCGTAATGACTGGGACGTATTCCAGCCGTAATTTGCGCACTCCGGCGTGTAATTACGGACTGAAATACGTCCAATTTTAAGCCGTGTGAACATAGCCTTACCATCTCCTAAAGAATGGCCGTGCTACCGGAATGTTCACACAGCGTTTTGGGCCCGTGTGAACACACGCTTTTAGATGCATGTTTGGGTCTGTCTAGACGAACCCAAACACACACCTAACAACGAGCAGTGTGATTTTACACTGCTCGCAATGTAAAACATATATTGGTGTTCACACGAGTGATCGCCGGGTGCGATCCTGCTGTATCCAAACACGCAGCTGCATGTTGGATCCCATCGACGCTACGTTTTTGGATGTGATTTTCGGATCCAACATGGATCCAAAAACGCCGTGTGAACATGCCCTTAATGTCTGGGAGTTCTGAATACAATCACTTGGCTATATTCAGAACTTCCGTAGAAATAAACAGAGGGCCATTTCTTTGAGGATTTTATAAGATGTCAAAGCTACTTTAATGATTGTTATCCATATGATTTTGAAATTATTTTGTGACTTTTTTACTTAAAGTTAGTGATACAATTTTGTGTTTTATTTGTGAAAAAAATCTGCAAATTTTTGTTTTTTTAAATGTGCTATTTTCAAAGTCCAAAATGGTTTGCTTCTAAGACTGTCATACCATACATAATAGTTTATAATTAACATCTTCAAAAAAAAAAACCTGTCAGACTTATGGAAGTTCCTTTTATTTTTTAGGAGGTTTATAAATTTAGTAAGAAATTTTCTTACCAGTTCAATCCTGACATGGCTGTGAGGGCCCTGCATGTTAGGCATCCCCATAAATCATCCTGTGTATATATTTTACAGTAGATTCTGACGTTTTTAGAAACGTCCCGTGTGTCTTACTGATGGGCTGTTTGATTTAACCACGGGCCTTAAAATGGAAGGCGCCATTACTGGATTTTAGGGCCTCCTTTTCTATTAGATTATTTTTAAGTACCATTTCATGTTTTCAGGCAGCCTAAGGTGCTAAAACTTAATAAACTCCACTGAAAAGACCATTGTACTATGTGGGAATGGTACAATTACAACAAAACTAAATTTTGTATAGTTTGTTTTACTACTTTTTTACAATAGACATGCTACTTTTTTTTTTTTTTTTTTTATGTTTTCATTAATACCATTTTGGAGACTCATGACTTTTTGATTGAGTTTTAATTAGTTTTTTTGAGAGGCAGGATATGAACAACATACAGCAATCTTGGTAGTCCATTTTTTGCCATGTTTACTATGAGAAATAAATTACGTTAACTATAGTCTTCGGGGTGATAGCATTACAGCAATACCCCATTGGTGTTTTTTTATGTTGTACTTTATGTTGTACTTTTAGGCTATGTTCACACGGGAGCGGGGGGCCGGCACTTCGCCGGCCCATAGACATACATTGCCAGCGGCGCATACACGCCGCTGGTAATTCACATGTCACTTATCTCCCCCCTCGGCGTATTCGCCGAGTATGGAGAGGAGACGTAATCCATAGTTTCTTAACGGAACGTGGATTACCGAAAAGTCGGACGTATTCCGCCGTAATTTTCGCCTTCGGCGGTAATTAGGCCGAAATACGGCCCATTTTAAGGGGTAAAAACCCGATACAAAAAAGCGTAAAAAAAATTTTAAATGATTATTAAAATACCTGATATCTGTAACTTTTTTTTTTTATGTTGAGTGGCTTCTCCGCTTTGGGTTTCACATGACTTTTTGATCGCTTTTTATTCCATTTTGTGTGCTGCAGAATAAGAAAAAAATGCATTTCTGATATTTATTTTTTTACAGCATTCATCATGGAAGTTAAATAACATGGCCATTTTAGAACCTAACACGTGTGGCAATGCTAAATGTGTGGGGTTTTTGTTTTTTCTTTTTTTTGAACAAGCATTTGTAATGGGGGAAAGGTGTGTGTCATGTGTTTTTTTTTTTTTTTTTTTTTTTTTAAACTTTTTTTCTTCTCTCACTATGGCTTGAGAGGGGCAAATTTTTTTATTTTTGCTATAATACTTGCAGAAAAGTTTGTACTTAATGTTTTATGTACGGTCTGTTCCGGGCAGACCTGCCTCGGGGCCTAAAAAAGCTAACTCAAAAAAGGCTGGGGCTGCTTTTTATGCTCCGTGTCAAGCAACACACATGTGTCGATGGGGGACAAAGGGAGCCCCCACCCTCTGTCCAACCCTTTGGGATTAAACAACTTAAGGGTTATTTTTTCCCCATAGCGAAAGTATGATCATACGGTCAAAAAACCATAAGTTTTCAGATCTTTGTAATTGGTCTTTGACCTGTATAATCATCATGTGAACGAGACCAACTTTTATCTTCCTTAAGGCCTCTAATGAATGCAGAGTGTTTTAGAATATTAAGCCGCTTTTCATTATACAATAGATAAACTGTACCCGCTATAAAATTGGGAAATCCCCTCTACATTATGTTGTGCTGTTTTAATTTTCTGTCCCACCTTAATACATACAAGACATATAAACAGCTTTTTTTTCCCTCCATTTACTCTTACAGTGTTCCTTTGGAAAGGGACAATTCTGAAGAGTATTTAAAGAGAGAAGCAAGAGCTGCACAAATAGCTGAAGAGATTGAGTCAAGCTCTCAGTACAAAGCCCGTGTTGCCTTGGAAAATGATGAGAGGACTGAAGAAGAAAAATACACTGCAGTGCAACGCAACGCGTGTGAGAGAGAAGGACACTCTGTGGCTGCTAGGTAGGAATTGTAACCATCAGTGACAGCTTCTCAGAATGTGCCCTCCAGGGCGATTTGCCTCCAGTCCCACTTCAGTCATCCGTAGCAAATTGCTGACGTTGCTTGGGGAATCTGTGACCAGGCAGGCATTTTCCCTGCAATGGCTGCTGTATGGGAAATATAATCTTGCATGTTGGTCACACCAATAAATGGCTATGCTTGTAAGAAAGAGGGCTTGTGTCTGCCAAGATGGGAACAACTTTTACAAGCTTTTCTCTGTTGTAGCTTATAGAAGAGGATCCCAGTAGATGACCTCTTCTGCCACCCTTAAAGGGGGGTTATGTTTCATTTAAATGGTCTTCAAATAAGGGGGAAATGAAAACAAGAAAATTTTCAATTGGGTGTCATTAGCAAAACGCCTTGTTCTCACCCCGTGTCCCCCCTTTCTTGTTTTTTTATTTACACTGATATCCCTTTTGGGTCTAATCCCTCCTATTCCCC
>JAODAL010023525.1:0-62513 GCA_025379985.1 Phyllomedusa bahiana
TATTAAATGTGCTGTGAGCAGATACATTAAAATGTATTGCAGTGCACTGGACACACTCTGGACTTAGACCCAATACCCCACAAAATTAGAAAAAGAACGAAAAGGGAGAAATCTCTGAGACAAGTGAGACACCCCCACAAAAATCGCTGAAAAAATGAGTTCTTTAGTACAGCACAAAAGGGCCGGGGGCAGCACCTTCCCAATCAGTTACAGTGAGAGGGGTATGAGTCCGCGTCACGCTGGGACTTATTAGTGCGGTGACATCACGAATCCCCCGGGTCTTGATTGGTTCCTCGCACATGTATGAGGCTTGCCCTTCTTCCCCCCAATTCTTTGCCCCGAACACCTGTGCTCGCGCCTTTTATCAATAAAAAACACCTTCTTTCACCCAAGTACCCCAAATTGATTTTCGTTCAGAACCGAAGTTTCCTAAAAATTCTAAACGAATTCCACTTCGTTAGAATCGATTTGCCCATCTCTAGCCATAATCCCCTTTATCTAATACTTTGCCTCTTTATCCTAATAGTAAAACTATTGAAATTTTAAAAAATTACCCAAAAATTTCATTTTCCCTTTGCAACTAATTATATGTTTGTATTATGCTTTCTTTTAATAAAGATATGATTATTTATTTGTATGTTATGTTTTGCATACTCATGAGATGTCTTAATTGGACAGTTGTTTATAACTAGAACCGATGATGAAACTGCATGTCGTTCCACAGTACAGTAATTCTAATTCTAGACTGAAATAATATTTCAATGTATATTTAAAGTGTTTTTCAGGAGCTTTGCTATTCCATCAATATAGATCACGCAGGTCCAACTCCTGAAACCCCCACTAACCAGCAGATCTAGACTAGTAATATGCTTTATCAGTCAGATTCCCAGTTGGCCAAGTCTATCAGTGGGCAACATCATTAGTGTGTAGGGGAAAGTGGCAGAGAGAGGTAGGACGGTATTATGTCAAGGTCCTGCACTAGTGGAGTGTGGGGGTTGATTCTTGTAACAGTGATCATTGTGCACCAAGATGTCTGTACTTCAGCTCTGAGGGATCCTCTGCTTCAAGACATGGTGGGATTGTAAAGTTACCACTGCAGGTCATAGACTAGAAACAGAGTGGCACCTCTTACAGAGATTGGGCTGTCCCCAACCCACTTAACCTGCCTTGTCCCGCTTTAAATCTTCCTGTTAAAGTTAAGAGAAGAAGTCTTGAGAAAGTTTAGAACCTCACAAAAATCGCTGTATAAAAAGATTCTTTGTATAGCTATCATAAGCAGCCGCGGTCTCATCTGACCAGACTATATTCTCACGGTATTTCACAGGCTTGTCTAAATATTGTTGAGCAAACTGTGAAACCGCTTGAACATGCTTTTTGTTCAACAATTAAGTCTTGCATGATGAGCATGCATACAGGCTATGGAGGTTGATACTTATTGTTTTCATTGAAACAATTATACCTGCAGATTTCAGATCTTTCCATAGCTCCTCACAGGGGGTCTTTGAGCCTTGGACAACTCTTCTGATATTTATTTTCACTCCTCATTAAATCTTCCGGGGGAGCATTTGGGGGTCATGGCCAAATTTTTATGTTGAAATTGTTTTTCCACTTCCAATTATGGCCCCAGCATGCCAAAAAACCCCTGTTTTTAAAAAAAATTATTTTGCAACCAATATCATCAGTATTTTTTTGCACAGTAAATTTGTAAAGTTCTTGAGAAGCTCACTGGTTTTACCCATCATGAGTTGTTTCTTTTGTGCCAGCTTGGTAATGAGACACCTTTTTATAGACCATCAGTTGAACCAGCTGATGTTATTTTCAAAGTAAGAAATGATCGTCAAGAATCCTGGCTACAGCTCACCTCCGTCCTTCGTAGCTTTTTGAATTAAATAAAAGAATGTCTGTTTTGCACTCAAAACTGGATCGCACTTGAGGAATTTCTGTCTCTTTACCTGATGTTATTTTCACTAAGGGCGACATGTATGAATTCGAATGCGTACTTTTTTTTTTATTTGGGCCCCGACACCCCATTTCCAGATTAAAAAGACAGTATGAAGTTTTTTGGCGCTTACTAGGCTTAATGCCCCAAACTTTGCATGGGCATAGAGTGTAATGCGCCAAACTTGGCGCACAAAAGCTTATGAAATGCCCCAAAAATGTCATATTCAAACCTTCAAAATCCTAATCCGAGCATGAAACCTTAAGAGGGGACATGTAAAATTTGAATGCATACTTTTTTTTTTTATTTGGTGTCAACCCCCAAGTTTAAATAGTATAGAAAGTGTAAATTGAAAATTTTTTGGCGCTTACTAGAGCTTAAGCGCCAAACTTTGTAGGGGATTAGTGTAATGCCCAAACTTGGTGCACTGAGCTCTATTGTTTATGCGCCAAAAATCGCCCATTCTACACTTTTCTTATCTATTTAGAACTGTGGGTTTTTGGCACCAAGTAAAAAAAAAGTAGCTTTCGAATTATACATGTCGCCCTCTTAATGTTTAAATGCGGGGATTATGAGATTCTGGTGTAAAATCACAGATTTTTGGCGCATTACATAGAGTTTTGTGCGCAAATTTGGGCTTTTACACCTATCCCATCAAAGTTTGGCGAATTTTACTTTGTAATGCGTTTAAAAATGTGTCGTATTCAATAATCAAAAATCTTCATATGTCGTATTCTAATTTTGGGAAAAATGGAGTTTGGCGCCAAGTAAAAAAAAAGTACGCATTCGAATTTACATTCGCCCTTGTGTCAGAATGCTTTCTAAATTTTTGATAGATTTTATTGGTTCAAACTTTCCCTGACTTTTTGCCCTTTTTTCTTTATGTTTCAATACTTTTTCCCCGTGTCATTCTCATTATTTACATAAATTTTGGAATTTTTGGTAAGATTTCTTTTTCCTGTTTTGGGTTGGATAGGTTTTACTGATATTGGTGAGAAAATTTATGTCAATAGCACCTTTGGAATATATTTACTTAGAAAAAGGTGCATGTTCAATACCCACTGTATGTGGACTGCAGGGCTACTGTTCATGTTCAAAAAAAGGTTCCGTCACGTTGGAAAAACCTTGTATATTATATATCAGCATAAAACCACAGACACAAGGCCATGCTCATAGCAAAATGGCTGGACAAAAACTATTACCAGTAGGAGGCATTATAAGCCCCAGTATTTCATCGCAGAAATTTTGAAGGTGCAGCTCACAGATAAACAACTGATGAACAAGGGTAAATTTAACCTCTTGATTGTGGGTGAATTTGAACTAGAATACAGGGTGTCTGTATTTTTTTTTTTTGTCCCATATACACCTAAATAACTTCTGTTTTTTTCTGTAGGGTGTTTCATACCCAAGGCTTAATTTAACCTCTTGATTGTGGAGTAATTTGGAGTAAAATACAGAGTGTGTTTATTTTTACCCCCTACATGCCTGAATTTCATTCATTCTGTGGGGTATTTTTTTTCCAAGGGTTAATTTCCCTCTTGTTTTTTGGGGGGGGGTTTGGTTAAATTTCGGGGTTTTTTGTGTTTTTTTTTTTTTGACAGGTTTTATTTATGAAAAAGATTTCTTTTGAGAACATAACAATACACATGTTAAAAAAAAACACACATTCACAGAAGTGTTAGTTAGTTCACACTGAAAAGATACATAGGATGTGAACAATATCCAGTCATGTAGCAGAAAATGCAGTAGGTCAGTCTTCTCCTATTCCAAATATTACGATTATGCCATAAGAAACTGCAATAGTCACATAATAATCAGGGAGATCGAGCAGACCTCCAAATAAAGGAGTATAAAATAAAATAAACCAGGATATTAGTCAACTGTTTGTACATGGCAGCCCCAGACCGTCCTGTAAATCCTCTGTTTTAAAACTTTCAAATGCCCTTAAATTTCCCCATTCATATTTTCGATCCCTGATCTGCCACACACATCTATAATCAGTTACATAGTTTGCGCTACAATCCAGTTACTCCAAACCATCGAGAATCTCTTGGGGATACCTTTAGCAGCGTAGGTGATCTTATATCTAAGCAGTTACGCATTTACAAGCTGTTTCCATTGTTCTAAAGAGGGGACCCCTTTGGGAAAGGGTTTTTAAATTTTAAAGGGTGGGTTTTTCTAGTATAAAAGAGCAGGAGCCGATAAATGGTGCGTTCTGTTTTGCTGTGCACAAGGTCTTCCACTAGACCCATGAGGCTATTATCTGGCGAACATACATTAGGAAACCTCAACCTTTGATTTAAAAAGCTGTGGATCTCTCGCCAGTAGTTGTACAAGACCGGATATTCCCATATCATGTGAATGAAAGTTCCCCTCTCCTCACCACATCTAGAGCAAACAGTGAAAGGCCAACAATGCATTTGGTGCAGTCTGACTGGTGTGAAGTAGACCCTATGTAACCATTTGATTTGAATTAGTTGATCCCTGGCACTCAGAACTGACTGACGCTAGGAGGATTTCAATTCCAGAAGTGCCTCATTAGGCAGGGATGGAATATCTCGCTGCCATTTCACAAAAGAGGTTGCTAACAGGGAGATCTGGTAACCCATGATGGCTCTATATATAGAGGAGACCAGCTTCTGGAGAACTACCTGCCTCAGAACTGCTTCCAAGGGCCCGTATTCAAGTTGGGCCAGTGCCGTACCAAATTGCGCCATGCACGCATGCCTCAACTGCAAGTACCTAAAAAGGACCCCCTTGGTAGGTTATACTGAAGTTGCATTTCTGCGAAGGTCAGGAAGTGGCCCTCCTTATACAATTGGGTAAGGTATCTCTCACCTCGAGTCGCCCAGAATCCACATTCCGGCAGCTCCCGTAATTCTGGTAATTTCTTGTTACCCCACAAGGGAACGACAGGGGGCCAGGCACTATTATCATCCTTGTGACCATAAGGGTGAATAAAGGTTTTCCAGGAGTACACAGCGGCGCTCATCAGTGATGTGTAATGAAACTGCACACAGTTACCCTCCCTATATGGCAAATTACAGAGCCCCTCAAAAGACCCCACCAAGGCTGCCTCCAAAGCGATGGAGGGATTATTGTCGCTGTCCCGAAACCATTGAGAAACATGTGCAAGTTGGACAGCCACATAGTAGACTTATAAGTCCGGGAAGGCAAGGCCCCCTCTGTTATAAGGGGGCCTTAAGTGTGGCCCTATTCAAACACGGGGCAGCACCTCCCCACAAAAAGGAAAAAATTTATTTATCCAGCAGTGCAAAGTGAGATTTTGTTAGAATAGTTGGCGCTGTGCGGTACTTGTTCAAGAGCTTGGGTAGCATAATCATTTTAATAACGTTTACTCTGCCAATGAAAGACAAGGGAAGACTAATCCATATCTTCAACCTCGCCTCCACCTGCCATATTACCGGCTGGATATTTAGCTCAGTAAACTTAGAAAAGTCTTTATATATTATAATTCCTAAATATTTAAACTGTGTGACTACCTACAATGTGGGGGTCACCAATATAGCATCTATATCATCCATGGGAAACAGTGTGGACTTTCCCCAATTCACCCGCAAGCCTGAGAAGTTACCAAAAGTATCCACCGTTTCCAGCAGCACTCCGGGGTTCCCAGAAAAAACCGTGTCATCTATTTAGTGAGGTTTTTCCTCAATCCTCGTAATGGACCATCCCTGTTACCCATGTTTTTTTATCTGATAGACGGGTTAAATAACGAGGGGAAACAGAAGGGGCAAAAAGGGGACATCCCTGTCTAGTGCCCCTCTCAAGTGGAAAGGGATCGGACAATTGACCGTTTACCCTGACTCTCGCTGTAGAATGTAAGTATAAAGCGACCCTTTTTTATAAAGGTGGGGGAAAATCTCTCTGAAAAGGAGTGCCACAAAAACCTCCTAAAACGGAATAAAATGCTTTTTCTTGTCAAGGCGCGATCCCCCTCCCCCCGCGTTATGTGAGTCCCCGCAGTTTGGTAACAACCCCTGAGGTTAATTTCAGTCGTTCTCCCTGGCATAAATCCCAATTGACACGCTCCAACCAATGAGAGGATCACATCAGTGAGTCACATGGCCAAAACTTTAGCTAAGATTCTGGCATCTAAGTTTAGTAATGAGATTGGCCTATACGAACATCCAGTGTTTGTGTATTTCAGCCTACTACATCTCAATCCAGCCCCCCAGTCTTTGGGGATATTGCTATCTGTGGCAAACAGTTAATGTTTTCAATTATTGGGGTTGTTCTGTTAAATGCTGATACATGTAGAGCCCACCCAAAAGAGTGGAGGGGTGTATCATAATTTTAAATTTCGTCATTTCATTTTGCCATTCCTTTGATACTTCAGTTCCGCTTTCTTTAGTCAATAATCCATTATTGCAAAGCCAAAAAGAAACAGGAGTTGATCCCCCAAAAAAAAAGAAAAATGGAATATTTGCATGTGTTCTTGTTTTTTATCCACCCCTGTTTTGGTCCTCCCATTGAGCAAAACAAGGACATGTCTATACCCCTTACGGTTCTCCGAAAAAAACAATCGGTTTTGTTTGTCCTTTCTTTCCCTTGTGACAGTTAAAAAGAAGAGGAAAACCAAACATAGTGGAAAAATCATAGAGTGGTGGGGGGTGGAAACGTTTTGAAAACCGTGTGGTCGTTGAGAGGTGGTCATTTGGCAGCAGCATGAGAGGCCACGGTGGAAAAAATTACAGATTGTGAAGGTGGCGCAGCTGATTGGCCACAGACTGGCCAAGACACAATGTGGAGGTGGGGGCGCGCATGGCGGAGAGTTGCACAATTTCATAAATTTTTAGGTGGCGGCAGAGGTGACATAATGAGGGGGGGTGGGAGTAACGCAACATCAAGCCCGAAGTGCTGGTGCTAGCCTGGATTTGACAGCAGCAGCATTTGGGAAAGGGCTGGTGGTGAGGGGGCGAGCTCAGAAGGCTACAAATGCCCGTGAAGGTGGGGGGGGGGTGTCAATACCCGTCCCGGTAAAGATGGTGGGTGGTAGAAGGGCGCTGGGAGCAGAGTGGGGATAGGGGGTGGCAGCTTTTAGAATAGTAGTGGGCAGGTACCCAAAAAAAACCAGGGGTTTAGGGTCTGCTCCAGGTGCTGCTGTGGTGGATACTAAATCATTAGGGGGTGAAGAAAGTGCTCATCAACAACCAGATCGGTTGCTGCGATGGGTGGCTTTCTGTCCTAACCCCCTTCCCCACAGAGCCTGGGAGAGGGACATAGCGTGGGAACCCACCCCGGGCGACCCATGAGGATGGCGATGGCTAGATAGGCAGGGCCCAAACTGGGGTACATAGGATGTTCTATAGTCTTTAGTTTGTCCTCCCTCTTGGAGGTGAAAAAAATGCCCCCATTTGGACGGTAATTTAGGTTCCAAAAGGGGTTTGGGGGCTAGAAATCATCCTTTCCGGGATGGTACAATTCGCATGCCCGGGGCCTCTGCGCAAGTGGGTCTGAGGGACTCTCTGCTTTTATCTCCACTGTTTTCACTGCCCCGGGTGGTCTGGGTCATCTTTTATCTTTTTCCCAATCCTCCAGCTGCTCCTGCTCCCCTTCTGTCAACTGAATAAAAAAAAAAAATTCATTTGCAAAATGCTTGTGCCCAATGTTTCCTCCTCCTCCTCCAGTTCAGCCCCATGGATCATGTGGCCGTGAGATTTTGCGCCACCTTCCAGTCCCCGACCCGGGCAGATTTTGCCGCATATGTTCAAGACATGAAGCAGTTTGGAAGACGTTTTTCATCCCGTAATCCTTTGAAAGACAAATTAAAGTGGTCCCAAAGGGTTGTGCAAACGGCAGGTTCCGGATGAGTCCCTGGCTGAATAAAAAAATTTCACAGTGGATCCCCGTCCCCCTTTGGACAACAAGAAATCGTTAATGGGCCCCTTTACTTTCATCGATTTTCCCTGTTTTGCCTTGTTCATAGTTTCTCTGTTTGTTTGCTAAGGAGGGTGTGCTTGGCGGTGTAGAAAAATGGTAAAATGAATCAAAGTTTCCCGTCAAAAATTTTTGAACAGTTTCATGTCCACCATTGAATAGAGAGGGAAGCGTACCACCCAAATGGGCAGGAGACTGTCGCTTCGCACTTAGGTATGGCAAACAATATGTGTTCTTGGCAAAAAATTTGGGAAAAGACTGTGGCACCATGAGTGGGGAGTGCAGGAGCTCTGGACCCTGTAGATGATGTGAAAGACAGGCAGTCGTCTTCGGCAGAGGTGGTGGAGCCTTGACTGCCTGAAATGGGAGGCGTGCCACTGGGTGCTGCTGCTGTTGCTGCGACAGGATGGACCACCACATCTGAGACATGTTTCTCCCAGGCCACTGTATGCTGACACTGCATGTTGATGCAGAGCTGTGGTCCCCAGGTTGGTGAAGTAGGAGCAGTTGAGCCAAAAATGCAGGTTAGTGAAGTGAGGGGCATACTATGCTACACTGCAGAGTACAAGGCACAGTTAATGAGACAGCTTTACCACAGCTGATTGGTTCTGCCCTAATCATGCTGTACATTCCTTCTCAGCACTTTGATGTGGGCACTGACTGTGAGTGTAGCAGGAGCCACTCTGCTTTACTGGTGAGTAGATGGAGAGGCTTTATGCTCCCTTAGGCTGCATCTACATGACAATGATTTTCTGTTGGATTTTTAAGCGGATTTGGTATTTAGAATCTGCAAAAATCTGACTGTAAATCATACCCATAGACCGCAATAGGAAATCTGAGCTGTAGTCTACACAGCTTGAATTTCTTAGGTCGCATTCTAACTCCAAAAACTGTGCCAAAAAGCTTAGAACATGTTCACTTGAAAATGGCAGATTATAGTACTGGTCAATTGAATAGGAAGGCCAAAATCCAAAGAATGCACCAAAAAAAGTGGACAAAAAACGGTACAAAAAACACGTGTAAAATACTGGTCGGATTCTGATTGGAATCCGAAAAGTATTTTGTCCTCTGCTGTGTGTGGGGGTGTAGCCTTAACCCTCAACCCCTTGGCTGGTAAGTGCAGGTCATAATCAGGTGCCAAGTTCCCCGCTATTTTCCCACTAATCACATGGTGGCAGTATTTGGATTACAAACTGATAGAAAACATGTTGAGCCATATATTACAATATATATCTATTAGATATGGTTTATGAAAGTATAAACAGTCTTGAAATAAATGACTGAAGTATAATGAAGTGGGGTTTTTTTTCAAAAATTGTTTTTGCATGAAAGAAATCCACCTTTCACAAAAAAATTGGTGGTTTGGATCTCTTTAGATCTTTCTTGACCATATTCTGTATTTCCATTTGTTTGCTCATTTTTTAAGACTGAGCAGAATCAATAATATAACTTCCACAAAGTACAATAATTGTCATTCACAATACACAATAGGATGCTGTGATTCATTAGGTTCAATAAAACCTGCAGCTTTATAATATCTAAAACAAGTCATTGTATTATTTGACAGCAGGTACAATAACAATATAGTATTAGGAGATCAAAAATTATGAGAACTAATATACTTTATGTTCCCAAAAGAAAAAAAAAAATCTTATGATTGCTACTTTTGTGTGGTGAAATATAGATACAACAGAGGTGTTTGATTGCTACTAGCAAATTAATAAGGTGGATTTGAGATCTGAAACTATAGCATGCTATGGAGTAGGTTTAGCATTGTTCATTTTTCAGGAGCTAGAAGTTCCATTTTCTTTAACTTATTTAAATTCATCAGTATGTCAATGTTTTCTATACAACAATAATAAGTTTGCTGAAGGAGGTCTGCACCACACTAGGATTGACATACAAACTGATGTCCTTGTTGTAAAAATGTTTTCCCTAGCAACCAATTAGAGTGCAATTAACATTTTTTTTTGTATAGTGTTGTACCCAGGTTCCCAACCTCTGGATTTTGTAGTAGGGAGCATGGCTTTAGAATTCAGTAACATTTTAGTCTGTTCAATTGAATACAAAGTAACAACACTTTCATTAGACATTCCTCATAGATCAAGGGCACCATGTGCTTCATTGCCTTGAAATGAGAATTTATTAATAGCGTCTTTGTGTAATAGCATAAATAACATTCCTGAAGGCTTTAATTTTTGTAAGTACCAAATTCACTGAAACATTTTTCTGATTAGGAGTAGTGTTGATCGAACTGTTCAAGAAACGTTAAGATTCTTGAACATCTCGATTTTCTCAAACTCGAACCAAACCGAACATTTTACTGTTCATTCGAGTAAATGTTTGAGTTAGACATGGCGTTCAACATGCCATTTTAATAGTTTTCAGCTCCTCTCTGCACTTTTGGCGGCCGTCCAATCAGTGCAGAGCACAGGTAAGTGTCAAAAACGTCATCGCTGTGATGTAGGTGTAGGTGCTAAAATCACATGACCATGTTATATATATTTTACTGTACTGCATTCTGAATGCCATTTTCAGTTCACTCTCTGTTCTGTACAGATTACTCTCTGTCTGATTGCTTGCATTCAGGCACAATATTTGTTTATTAGCGATTTTAGAGAGAAAAAGCTGCTATTTAGATTAGTTAGTTAGTTAGAGGGGTGTGCAGCAAGTTTAGGGAATTAAGACTTCGTTAGATAGCATTTTCCTCTCCATAGACAGCAATAGTTAGGGAGTTTGGCATTGCTGGCTGCATCTTTCCCACACCCAGAAGCTGTTATTTGGTGACGTTTGCAGGCTCACATAATGCCTAACTCTCATATACATGGATATATATTATACAGAGTGCTTGGATTTGCTTGATTTGCAGTGGGCCATCTGCGCAAGTGACTCCTAGGGACTCCCTGCCTCCATCTCCATTGTATACTGCCACGGTTGTCTTTGTCATCTGTCTCATCTTCCTCATCTCCCTCTTCCTCCTCCAGCTGCTCCTGCTCCTCCTCTCCTGTCACCTGAGTAGAAAAACCACTCATTTCGCCAGACAGTGCTTGTGCTCCAATGTCCTTCTCCTCCTCCAGTTCAGTCCCCAACAGACTCATGTGGCCATGAGATGTCGTCCCCACATCTCCAGTCCCCTGACCAGTCAGATTTTGCAGCATCTGTTCCAGGACACGAAGCAGTGAAATTACGTTATTCATCCCGTAGTCCTGGCGACTGACAAATAATGTGGCCTCCTCAAAGGGCCTGAGCAAACAGCAGATGTCACGCATGAGCTGCCACAGGCTGACATCAAAATTACACAGGGGAGTATTTCTGTCTGCTTGGATCATCAAAAAATCATTAATGGCCTTTCTCTGTTCATAGAGTCAGTCCAACATATGGAGGCTGGAATTCCAACAGGTGGAAACATCGTATATCAGCCTATGTTGGGGGGAGGGTGGGGGGCATTCTGCTGCTGCAGTTAAGGAGGGTGTGCTTGGCTCTGTAGGAATGGAAGCATTGCATGCACAGTGTCCTCGCCTTTTTTAGACCGTCTTGCAGATGGGTGCACGACTTGAGGAACCATTTGACAACCAGACTGAACACGTGCGCCATGCAGGGAGCATGGCTCAACCCGGACACCATGTTCCTTCCATTGTCTGTCACGATGGTTCCGATTTGCAGTTGTCGCAGAGAAAGCCACACATTGATTTCGTGTTGCATGACATGGAGCAGTTCCTCCCCTGTGTGACGTCATTCGCCCAGGCAAATCAGGTGAAGAACTGTGTGACACCGTTGTGCCCTGCACATGTGGTATGAAGGAGCAGCACTTGGACTTGTGGAGGTTGAGTTGGTGGTGGAGGAGGCGGACATTGTTGCAGCATTAGCAGTTTGACAACGTGGAGCAGATAGCGGCGTCTCCTGTTCAAGTTGCTGGTGTGGCTGGGCAGGAAGCACATTCACCCAGTGGGCAGTAAAGGACATGTACTGGCCCTGACCGTAGTTACAGTTCCACACGTCGGTGTTGCCGTGCACTTTTGAAGACACCGATAGGCTCAAGGACTGGCCCACCTTCTGTTCTACATATTTGTGCAGGGCTGGTACTGCCTTTTTCGAAAATAAATAATGGCTTTGGACTCTCCACCTCGGCTCGTCACAAGCCATTAGTTCTCTGAATGTTGCAGAGTCCCCTTGGAGGGAGGGACTGCAGTACCACCAACTTGGACAGGAGCATGGTCAGCTTCTGCATCTTAGGATGGTTGGACACATACTGCTGTCTCTTGGAAACTGCCTTGGTGAACGACTGCTGGTGCCATGAGTGGCGAGGAGCAGTGGCATCTGGTCTGGTAGATGATGGGAAAGAGAAACCGCTCCCTTCAGCAGAGGTGGTCGAGCCTTGACTGTCTGAAATGGGAGGCGTGCCACTGAGTGTTACTGTTGCAGCATGATGGGCCACCGCATCTGAGATATGTTTCTCCCAGGCCACTGGATAGTGACGCTGCATGTGTTGACGCAGGGCTATGGTGCCAACGTTAGGTCCCTGGCCACGCTTCACTTTCTGCCCACAGATTCTACATATACTCATGTTCGCCTGCTCCGGTGTCTTGGGAAAAAAAATGCCACACCGCCGAGTAGATGATTTTACTACCAACACTCTGCACTAACTGACTACTACCGTCGCTGCCTCGGTGAGCCCCTGTGTCGCTACTTTCTTGGACCTGTAAAGCAGATGGTCTACCCTGTGGTCGTTTGGCTCCCAACCTCACATTGCTGCCACCCTGCTGACTCATGGCCACACTACCGACTTGCTGGCTGCGCCGCTGCCTGATGCGCAAACTGCCGCCCCCTTTTCCCAACAATGATGATGAAGCCATTGCTTCACCCGGCCCCCAAGTACGATTGGCTACATCATCATCAATCGCTGCCAAGTAGCTGCTTACTGTCCTCAAATAGTTTGTCCTTGCTGTATAGTAGCACAGAGCCCAGACAACATAGTAGTTCTCTGGCTGAGGGAACCAAATGGGATAGAGGTGGGTTGAGGACAGGTCAGGCTCGTTACCTGCTCCCAGGCCATGCCAACTAAGGGTTGTGTGTGACGAACCCACAGACTCTTGATTGGAGTTGTCAGATGTTATCTGGAAGGAAGTGGATGACCTAGTCAACCAATCAAGAACCGTTGGCTTGGTGATCAACACTAGAGATGGGCGAATTTCTCAAAAATTCGCTTCGCCGAGTTCGCCGAATTTTCCGACAAAATTAGTTTCGACCCGAACATATTTGCGACAAATCGCGTTAAAAAACAGCTATTTCCTGACTGCAGACAGCCTGTATGGTGCTGTAGAACATTGTGCCATGCTCAAATATGCAGAGGGAGCTTGGTTTGGTCTTCATACAATGCTGTGTTTTAGCATGACATGCACATGACAGTCGCTGCTCTTAGAATCGCTTCACTCTAAAATTCCCTGGGCACTTACGGGGCAAAACTGACCAAAAAACTGAAGCGGGAATGCAGCCTGATAAAGTCATGGCAGTGCCAGCTGGAAAAAAACAAGCTGAGGGCTAAGATCCAACAATAGCGTCAAAGAACACAATAGTAGGTTCCTGGAGCCGCCACAGGTCGCAGCACAGTAAGGGGATGTCACAGCAGGGGTCACCCTGCGAGGCCACAGCTTCCGGTGTCATCTAGCGGCCATGGGTTGACCACACACTAGGTCATACACTTTCTCCCAGATGACATCTGACAACCCCAGACAAGAGTCGGTGGGTTTGTCAGACACAACCCTTAGTTGGCATGGCCCGGGAGCATGTGTCACCTGTTCTCAAACCACCTCTGTCCCGTTCCCTTCCCACACCCAGAGAACTACTATGTGCTGTGGCCTTTACAGTGAGGACCAACTATTTAAGGACAGTGGGCAGAAAAGAGGTGGGGAAGACATCCGTGGTTCTTGCAGAAGCGGGCAAGTAGTGATGAGGAGAGTTGCAATGGGGGGGGTTATGTTTCGAGCGGTCAGGCTTTGTACAGCGACACCGTTGAGGAGGACGGCAGTGACAGGCAAACACTAATCGATGTAGCCGATCGCACTTGAAAGCCGGGTGAAGCAAGTAAGGCTGGGACAAGGTATTCTGGTGCCCTAGTTAAACAAGGCATAAAGTGCCCCCAAATGGAAAATTCAGCCCTCTTCATGCCTCCTTGTGCCCTCTTATCTGCCTGGGATAAAGTGGTGCCCTAGGCGTTTGTCTACCTTGGACTACCCACCGTCCCGGCCCTGGAAGCAAAGGGTTTATCATTATCATTGGGAGAAGAGAGCGGCAGCTTGCGTGTCAGGCAGTGGCACAGCCTGCAAGTCGGTAGTGTGGCCGGGAGTCAGCAAGGTGGCAGCAGTGCGAGGTTGGGAACCGAACGGCCACAGGGTAGACCACCCACTTTGCAGGTCTCAGAAATTAGTGGTGCGGGAGCTCACTGAGGCAGCAGCGGTAACAGTCAGTCAGTGCGGAGCATTGGTGGTAAAATCACCTACTCGACGGTGTGCCAGTTTTTTGACAAGACACCAGAAGAGGCAAACATGGCGATATGTAGAATCTGTGGGCAGAAAGTAAAGCGTGACCAGGGACCTAACGTTGGCACCATGGCCCTGCATCAACATCATGCAGTGTCACCATATAGTGGCCTGGTAGAAACGTGTTTCAGATGTGGTGGTCCATCCTGTCCCAACAGCAGCAACACCCAGTGGCACACCTCCCATTTCACGCAGTCAAGGCTTCACCACCTCTGCTGAATAGAACTCCCTGTCTTTTACATCATCTATCGGTCCAGATATTCCTGCTCCTTGGCACTCATGGTGCCAGCAGTCGTTCACCGAGACGATTAACAAGAGACAGCAGTATGCGTCTAGCCATCCCTAAGTGCAGAAGCTGACCGTGCTCCTGTCCAAGTTGGTGGTACTGCTATCCCTCCTTTTTCAAGTGGTGGACTCTGCACCATTCAGAGAACTGGCCAGGAAACTTAGCATTCACTTTGGCCATTTCTACACCGCCAAGCACACTCCTTGAGCTAAACAGAACAGAAAAACCAGACACAGAGAAAATCAGGACTTGATGAGCAGGAGAAAATTGATGAATAGGAATAATTATATTAACAGGGAGTAATTGATGAACGGGGGGAAATTAATGAACAGGAATAAATATATTAACATGGAGTAATTGATGAACAGGGGGAAATTGATGAACAGGGGGAAATTGATGAACAGAGAAAGGCCATTAATGGTTTATTGATGATCCAAGCAGACAGGAGTATACCCCTGTGTAATTTTAATGTTGGCCAGTGGCAGCTCATGCGTGACACCTGCTGTTTGCTCAGGCCCTTTCATGTTGACACGTTATTTGTCAGTCGCCAGGACTACGGGATGCAGGGACGTCATTCCACTGCTTCATGTCCTGGAACAGATGCTGCAAAATCTGTCTGGTCAGGGGACTGGAGACGTGGCGACTACATCTCACGGCCACATGACTCCAGTGGGGGCTGAACTGGAGGAGGAAGACATTGGAGCACAAACAGGGTCTGGTGAAATGAGTGCTTTTTTTTTTATTCAGGTGACAGGAGAGGAGCAGGAGCAATCGGAGGATTAGCAAGACAACCCAGATACCCTAAGGCAGTATACAGTGGAGATGGAGGCAGGGAGTCCCTCAGAGTCACTTGCGCAGATGGCCCGCTGCATGCTGATTTTCCTGGCTAGTGACAGCTGAATTGTCACCATCTGGCAGAGGGATGACTCCACAAAAAGGGAATAAATTGACTCTTGGCCACAGATTAAAATACCCCCACCGGTCTGAAGTTGATGGATTTCAGGCACGTATGTGGCAGAAATACGCACACGCTGTATTTCACTCCAACAATACAAGAGGAGAAATTAACCCTTGGATACTAAATTCCCTACAGATATGAACAGGTGAAATTTAAATGTATATAATGGTGAAAATAAGCACTCTATTTGACTCCAATTGTACCACTAACAAGCTTGAGAGATCCCTGGATATGAAATTCCCTACTGAAAGAACAGGTGAAATTTAAGGGCGACATGTAGGAATTCGAATGCGTACTTTTTTTTTACTTGGCGCCGACACTCCAGTTCTAAATAGATATAGAAGAGTGTAGAATACGACAGTATGAAGATTTTTGGCGCAGTACATAGAGCGCCAAACTTTGTATGGGCATAGAGTGTAATGCGCCAAACTTGGCGCACTAAGCTCTATGCAATTCGCCAAAAATCTGTCGTATTCTACACTCTCAGAACCTCATAATCTGAGCATTGAAACATTAAGAGGGCGACATGTATGAATTCAAATGCATACTTTTTTTTTTTCTTGGCGCCGACACCACAGTTCTAAATAGATATAGAAGAGTGTAGAATATGACAGATTTTTGGCGCATTGCATAGAGCTTAGTGCGCCAAGTTTGGCGCATTACACTCTATGCCCATATAAAGTTTGGCTCTCTATGTAATGCGCCAAAAATCTTCATACTGTCGTATTCTACACTCTTCTATATCTATTTAGAACTGGAGTGTCGGCGCCAAGTAAAAAAAAAGGACACATTCGAATTCATACATGTCGCCCTAAACGTATAGATAGCGGACAAAAAACACACTGTATTTGACTCCAAGTACAACACTAATATGATTGAGGAAACCCAGAATCTGAAATTCCCTAATAATAGAATAGGTGAAATTAAATTGATGGCAGATAAAAAACACTATATTTGACTCCCAATAGAACACTATCAGGATTGGTGGATTACTTGAATTTAAAATTCCCTATTACAACCAGAGAAATTGAAATAATGCCGCAAAACTCTGTATTTCTATGCAATACAACACATCAGATTGATAGATTACTGAATTTAAAATTCCCTAATACAACCGGAGAAATTGAAATAATGGCACAGAAAAAGCAATCTGTATATCTATCCCAATACAACACTATCAGGATTGAGTGGATTACTTGAATTTAAAATTCCCTATTACAACCAGAGAAATTGAAATAATGACGCAGAAAAAGTGGTCTGTATTTCTATTACAATACAACACTATCAGGATTGAGTGGATTTTTAGAAATGTAAATTCACTGATAATACAACAACTGAGATTGCAATGTATATGGGGCAGAATTACACCCACCCTGGACACCCTGAGAGAAGACCCCACAAATTAAACAAAATTATAACGCTGGTGGCATTAAATTTAAATTTAGGCAACTAAGCCCCAGTCTCTGATAAAGGCAGCTTCTTTCAGGATCAGTTGTATAGAGCGAAGGGATCCAGAATGCTGAGTGAAAAAAGTATCAGACATATAGTGGTCTTTCTCCACCTCTCCACTCGCTGAATAAAGA
The DNA here is from genome assembly GCA_025379985.1 of Phyllomedusa bahiana. NCBI lineage: Eukaryota > Metazoa > Chordata > Amphibia > Anura > Hylidae > Phyllomedusa > Phyllomedusa bahiana. The sequence goes on from JAODAL010023525.1 coordinate 17,204, forward strand.
TGTATAATGAGATCTGTGTAGCAGCAGATGAGTGAGCAAGTAACAGACTTGTAACGGTCTTTTCCCCCTTCCCAATCGCTAAGTAAAGCTGTATAATGAGAGCTGTGTAAGAGCCAGCTCAGCAGCACAGACGCTATGCCAGGACACAACTAGAGGAATGTGGAAGCGCAGGTGCCGTCCGGACTTATAAAGTGCTGTGACGTCACAGAATCCCGCCGCTCTCTGATTGGCTTCATGTCTGCACATGTCATTGAGGGTTCTCCTTTCTTCCTCCCAGAGTTCTTTGCCCCACGTAACGCCATGTGCTTGCAGCCATTTTAGAAAAAAAAAAGACGCTTCGTTCACGTGAATCACCATAAACTTTGGCTTCATGTAGAACCGAAGTCTTCCTGAAATTCTAAACAAATTCCACTTCGTTAGAATCGAATCGCTCATCTCTAATCAACATATGGCCGCTAGATGACACCGATAGCTCTGGCCTCACTGAGTCACCCCTGCTGCGACATCCCCTTACTGTGCTGCAACCTGTGCCTGCTCCAGGAACATTTGTGCCACTGCCACTCGCATGTGAAGGGCCTGCCACCTCTCTGTCTGACATACTGTTTGATCAAAAATTTACAATACAACAGACTCTGTTTAATGAAGATGTCTGTATATGATAAATACACACCCTGTATTTGACTCAAATTACCCCACAAACAAGAGGATAAATTGACCCTAGGTATAATATCAAATAACCTAAAGAATGTATGAGATGGTATTCAGGCGTGTATGGAGCAGAAATACACACCCTGTATTTGACACATATTACCCCACAAACAGGATAAACTGACTCTTTGGGAACAGATTGAAATCAAATAAAAAACACTGGTTCAGGAACAGGTGTGTATATGACACACACTTGTGAAGGTTTTTTCACACCAGTAGCTCAAAAAACGGATTTGTTTTGCACAGAGTGCAATGTAGTGCTGCAGCAGAAAGATGCTTGTCGACAGGAAACACACCGACAAGTGGTAGAATTTAAGATGGCTGCCGTATTTATAGGGCTGTGACATCACAGCCTGCTGGCTGCTGATTGGCTTCATGTCTGCACATGTCATTGAGGGTGTTCCTTTCTTCCTCCCATAGTTCTCTGCCCCATGTCACGCCATGTGCTCAAGGACATTTTAGAAAAAAAAACGATTCGTTCCCGCAAATCACCATGAACTTCGCCTTCATGCAGAATCGAATTTTCCCTGAAATTCTAAATAAATTCCACTTTGTTAGAATCTCTAGTCAGAAGGCATTTAAAAGATCAAGAGGCCAAAGAGGATGATTTTGTCTGTTCTAACGCCCAATCGCTGATGTCCTCAGAGGAGAAGAAGGAAGCTGGTCCATCGGAAAAAATACCGAGCGGTCAGCAATGCCTCACAGTGCCTGTGGCTTCTAGCCCGCAGCTTGAGGATCTAGACTGTGAGGCAGAGAAAGTCACCTGTGATGATGACATTGCGGATCCAACATGGACTTTTGAGCAACAGCTGGCAAGTGCATCATCAGTGGAAGAGGAGGATGATGGGATAGTGTCAGCGTGGGTCCGGCCTCAGAAAGGGAGAGAGAGGCTTCACAAGTCCGTAAGCCATGGTCAGTGATGTCAGTGGGAACACCGTTACTAGGTTTTCACAGTCGAAGAAGTCCAGGACCTGTGAAACCTGGATCTTTTTCGATCACGTCTCAGATTCGCTGACTGACGTCATATGCCGGATTTGCCGTCAACGCATCAGTAGAGAAAGAATGAAAAGAGTTTAAGCACCATGAGCATGAACAGGCACATGCATGGAAAGCATGAATTGCTGTGGAATAGTTGCTTGGAGAAAAAAGGCCACACAGGTACTAGGCTTCCAACCACCATGATATCTTCTGCCTCCTCCTCTGCCACTTCCCAGCCCAAGCGGTCTTCTGCCGCCGATGTGGTGGAGCAGCATGAGCAAGCACCAGCCCCATCCCAGATACAGTTGGCCGATTCCCACCACCAGCAACACAGTCTACACCTTTACCTTCCACCAGTGTGACCTGCACGCCGTACAGCAGCCAGTCTGGCAGCCAGCCTTCTATGTACCGGGTGTGGGAGCATAAGAAACGCTTTCACCCCAATCATCCCAAAGCCAAAAGCCTGAATGTCAGCATTGCCAGGCTGTTAGCCTTGGAAATGTTGCCTCTCCACCTGGTGGACACAGATGGGTTTAACCACATCGTGGCCTTGGATTCCCCCAATATCAAATGTCGAGCAGGCATTTCTTTGCCAGAAAAGCTGTCCCTGCCCTGGCTCACCATGTTGCAGAAAAGATCTCCAGCACATTGGCTGCATTTGTGTCCAGCAAAGTCCATCTCACCCAGGAGCCAAAAATAGAAGGTAGGAACAGCACTGGATATAGAAGAAATAGAATAGTGCACGTCCCTCAGACTGAACGATGTCTGCAAAAATACAAAAATTGAAAGTACAGCACTTGAAAAGCAAACGGTGTTTATTCCAGCAACGTTTCAGCTCTAAACAGAGCCTTTCTCAAGAAACAACACATTGGTGCAACTGTGTCTATCTAGGAAGTGCCATGATACAATCAAAATAAGTGATCCTTAAATCATGACAGTGCAAGAATCATATAGGCATTATGTCAGGACAATGCAAACATCAAAATCAAAGTGCAATCACAATTTTACACCCCCATGCTATATCCTGTGCAAAAATTACCAATATACACGGACTAATACGTTCTAAAAGTTAAGTGAACACATTCTATTAGCAGGTGCAAACACTCGAAACATAATTACATTACTTTTTTAGAGTAATTTCTCCTCACTGGGTACGATGTATCTCCATCATGCTGCTACGGTGTCTGTGTAAACCTACTGCGCATGCGTGTTGGTTATCCAACTGCGCACGCGTACCTCTCCTTGTTGCGTCTACAGTTACCGTGGTGTTTCAGGAGACTTTGCACAGGCGCAGACGCACTCACCGCTTCTCCGACGTATAAGGTTACCATAGTAATACAAGAAGCTTGCGCAGGCGCACATATACTCCTAGCTTCACCGGCGGGTGAAGCGATAAAGTGGGGCTACCTGCAAACTGCTAAAAGGGTAAGTATGAGAAAAGCATTACTTATAATATCACCCCTAGAAGTGGGAAACCCCACATAAAACCAGCAGACACATAGTGATCCTACATGTCTCCTGATCCCATGGGCGCCTCAAGGACCCACCCAGAAAACCAGGCAGGACCCCTGAGCAACGGCTCCCACATCTGTAAAGGGGCGCGCAAGTAAAAAAAGACAGCGCTGTTTACATGCAACCATACTAAACCCTGCAAAACACAACACAGGAAAATACATAATGCCAGACGCAGAACGAGACATCTAATCCCAGGAGTCGGAATACTCATTCATTAAATCTGTTAAAAAAGGAAAAGAAAGAGACAAGAATTAATAAAAAATAAAAAACAATAATAATATTACTAAAAATTACAATCTATGTCAATTATATGTCAATTCCAGCACCTAATGTGCTATCATGCTCAGAAGGAGATATGCGGGGCAGAAAAACAGGGGCAATCTCATCTATACATCTGTGGATAGATTTTGAAATCAATATTTAATCCACCTGGGGATAATGTCTCTAGTTTGAATATCCATTCCAGTTCCTTACGTTTTAACAGGACTGTTCTGTTACCGGACTTATGATCAAAGGGAATATGATCTACAATCCAAAATTTTAAATCCTCAATTTTATGGTTAAACTAAAAATGTCTAGATACAGGAAGATCCATTTTTCCCAATCTAATCGTGGATTTATGTTTGTTGATCCGAACACGACATTCCTGCATTGTTTCACCTACATATAATTATTTACAGGGACACATAAGGATATATATAACATAACTACTCTTACATGTTAGAAAATAATTTATTTTAAATTTCTTCCCACTTTTAGGATGTATAAAAGCGTCACCTTTCATGAGATGTCGACAGCATTGACAGGAAAGACAAGAGAAACAACCTAATCTAGATTGAGTAAAGCTAGAAAATTTTTAGGTTCAGTGAGGACTAAAATGTCCCTAAGATTTTTAGATCTTCTATATGCCATCCTAGGTGGAACAGCAAATTCCTTGATAGTCGAAAAATTTTCATTGATGATATGCCATTCTTTACAGATCAAATTACGATTTTTTTTGAGAAAATTTAGTAAACATGGTAACACAAGTTACCCGTTGTTCAGCTGAATCTCTTTTTCTGTTACTAAGTAACAGATTGCGGTCAATGTTTCTCACTCTTTTTTTTCTGTGACTGTATTAGTGCTTTGGGATAACCACGTGTCTGGAATTTAGAAGACATTTCTTCTAATCTAATATCTAAGAGAGAAGAATCAGAAACAATCCTTTTTACTCTAAGAAATTGTCTATACGGTATAGATTTAACCATGGCCCTTGGATGGAAACTATTGTAGTATAGAGTATTGTTTTTATCCGTAGGTTTTACATAAAGGTCTGTGGCTAATTTATTATCCTGTTTGTAAACCATAGTGTCCAAAAATTGTAATATATCCAGAGAATATGACATATTAAACTTAATATCCTCATCTATGGTACCCCTCCAAATGATGAAGGTATCATCTATATAACGCCACCAACCCTGCACATGTCTAAAGTGGTGGGACACATAGATGAACTCCTCCTCAAGATAGGCAATAAACATATTAGCATATGTAGGCGCAACGTTTGATCCCATAGCGGTCCCTTTTCTTTGAATATAATATTTATCCTGAAAGGAAAAATAATTTTCAGTGAGAATGAATTGTAATAAATTGATCAAAAATTCAATATTATCTGAGGGATAATCAGATGCATTCAAAAATTTCTTAACAACTGATATGCCTCTAATATGATCGATTGACGTATATAAATTGATTAGATCAAAAGATACTAACAAATCACTATCAGTGATAGTGAGAGTACTGATGATATTCAAAAAATGAGTGGTATCCCTGATATATGAACGTGCTGAACAAGCAAAATCTCTTAACATCTTATCCAAAAACATGGCTATAGGGCAAAAAATCGAATCTTGTCCAGATACAATAGGCCGGCCGGGAGGATTTATCAAAGATTTGTGTATCTTAGGAAGACAATAAAATCGTGGAGTAATTGGAAACTTCTCAATCAAAAAATCCTCTAATTCTTTGTCAATAATCCTATCTACATGTGCTATATGTACTATATGTTTAATCTTTGATTTTAGATTAGGGAGAGGATCAGAAGTCAATATTTCATACACAGAGGTGTCATTTAACTGTCTCATTATTTCTTCCATATAACTTACAGTATCCATCAGCACAAGGGCTCCCCCTTTATCCGCTGGTTTTATAGTAATATGATTATTCTTAGATGTTCTATCAATGGCCTGTCTTTCAATAATACTCATGTTTTGATAAATAAAGGACTCTAAGTTGGTTTCACAAATTTTTTTGATCCCCAATTTGATGCTAGATTCAAAAGTGTTAATAATAGGGTTGTCCGTATAAGGGAGTTACTTTTTTTCTGTAAACCTGTTTGTGAAAAGCAAATATCAAAAGTATGTTTATCATCAGAATTCTGTAGAATAGGCATTGGTGCAGATAAATTGGAAAAAAACACTTTCAACTTAATTTTCCTAAAAAACTCAAAAAGATCTAACTCCAATTGGAACCAATCAATCTTATAGGATGGACAAAAAGAAAGTCCTTTACTCAGGGCATTAATCTCAATGTCCGACAGATCACAAGAAGAAATATTTACCACTAAGTCTTGTTTTTTGTCTTGTTCTGGAAGATGAACTTTGCTTTCTTCTCTCTGGTCATACGAGTTCTTGTACCGGCGTTTGTGTTTGCGACCCCCTCTCCTGGTACGCTTGAGGAAGGGGTGTCCAAAGCCAAAAAATGACACCTCTGTGTATGAAATATTGCCTTCTGATCCTCTCCCTAATTTAAAATCAAAGATTAAACATATAGTACATACAGCACATGTAGATAGGATTATGGACAAAAAATTAGAGGATTTTTTGATTGAGAAGTTTCCAATTACTCCACGATTTTATTGTCTTCCTAAGATACACAAATCTTTGATAAATCCTCCCGGCCGGCCTATTGTATCTGGACAAGGTTCTATTTTTTGCCCTATAGCCATGTTTTTGGATAAGTTGTTAAGAGATTTTGCCTGTTCAGCACGTTCATATATCAGGGATACTACTCATTTTTTGAATATCTTCAGTACTCTCCCTATCACTGATAGTGATTTGTTAGTATCTTTTGATATAATCAATTTATATACGTCTATCAATCATATTAGAGGCATATCAATTGTTAAGAAATTTTTGAATGCATCTGACTATCCCTCAGATAATATTGAATTTTTGATCAATTTATTACAATTCATTCTCACTGAAAATTATTTTTCCTTTCAGGATAAATATTATATTCAAAGAAAAGGGACCGCTATGGGATCAAACGTTGCGCCTACATATGCTAATATGTTTATTGCCTATCTTGAGGAGGAATTCATCTATGTGTCCCACCACTTAAGCATGTGCAGGGTTGGTGGCATTATATAGATGATACCTTCATCATTTGGAGGGTTACTGTGGATGAGCTTACTGAATTTTTTGAGTTTTTGAATACCATATATGAGGATATTAAGTTTACTATGTCATATTCTCTGGATAGATTACAATTTTTGGACATTATGGTTTACAAACAGGATAATAAATTAGCCACAGATCTTTATGTAAAACCTACGGATAAAAACAATACTCTATACTATAATAGTTTTCATCCAAGGGCCATGGTTAAATCTTTACCGTATAGCCAATTTCTTAGAGTAAAAAGGATTGTTTCTGATTCTTCTCTCTTAGATATTAGATTAGAAGAAATGTCTTCTAAATTCCAGACACGTGGTTATCCCAAAGCACTAATACAGTCACAGAAAAAAAGAGTGAGAAACAATGACCACAATCTGTTACTTAGTAGCCGAAAAAAAGATTCAGCTGAACAACGGGTAACTTGTGTTACTATGTTTAATAAATTTTCTCAAAAAATTCGTAATTTGATCTGTAAAGAATGGCATATGCTCAATGAAAATTTTCCGACTATCAAGGAATTTGCTGTTCCACCTAGGATGGCATATAGAAGATCTAAAAATCTTAGGGACATTTTAGTCCTCACTGAACCTAAATTTTTTTCTAGCTTTACTCAATCTAGATTAGGTTGTTTCCCTTGTCTTTCCTGTCAATGCTGTCGACATCTCATAAAAGGTGACACTTTTATACATCCTAAAAGTGGGAAGAAATGTAAAATAAATTATTTTTTTAACATGTAAGAGTAGTTATGTTATATATATCCTTATGTGTCCCTGTAAATTATTATATGTAGGTGAAACAACGCAGGAATGTCGTGTTCGGATCAACAAACATAAATCCACGACTAGATTGGGAAAAATGGATCTTCCTGTGTCTAGACATTTTCAGGAGTTTAACCATAGAATTGAGGATTTAAAATTTTGGATTGTAGATCATATTCCCTTTGATCATAAGTCCGGTAACAGAACAGTGTTGTTAAAACGTAAGGAACTGGAATGGATATTCAAACTAGAGATATTATCCCCAGGTGGATTAAATATTGATTTCAAAATCTATCCACAGATGTATAGATGAGATTGCCCCTGTTTTTCTGCCCGCAAATCTCCTTCTGAGCATGATAGCACATTAGGTGCTGGAATTGACATATAATTGACATAGATTGTAATTTTTAGTAATATTATTATTGTTTTTTATTTTTTATTAATTCTTATCTTTTTCTTTTCCTTTTTTTACAGATTTTATGAATGAGTATTCCGACTCCTGGGATTAGATGTCTCCTTCTGCGCCTGGCATTATGTATTTTCCTGTGTTGTGTTTTGCAGGGTTTAGTATGGTTGCATGTATACAGCGCTGTCTTTTTTTACTTGCGCGCCCCTTTACAGATGTGGAAGCTGTCGCTCATGGGTCCTGCTTGGTTTTCTGGGTGGGTCCTTGAGGCGCCCATGGGACCGGGAGACATGTAGGATCTCTATGTGTCTGCTGGTCTTATGTGGGATTTCCCACTTCTAGGGGTGATATTATAAGTAATGCTTTTCTCATACTTACCCTTTTAGCAGTTTGCAGGTAGCTCCGCCTTATTGCTTCACCCGCTGGTGAAGCTAGGAGTATATGTGCGCCTGCGCAAGCTTCTTGTATTACTATGGTAACCTTATACGTCGGAGAAGCGGTGAGCGCGTCTGCGCCTGTGCAAAGTCTCCTGCAACACCATGGTAACTGTAGATGCAACAAGGAGAGGTACGCGTGCGCAGTTGGATTACCAACACGCATGCGCAGTAGGTTTACACAGACGCCGTAGTAGCATTATGGAGATACATCGTACCCAGTGATGAGGAATTACTCTAAAAAAGTAATGTAATTATGTTTCGAGTGTTTGCACCTGCTAATAGAAGGTGTTCACTTAACTTTTGGTACGTATTAGTCCGTGTATATTGGTAATTTTTGCACAGGGGTATAAAATTGTGATTGCACTTTGATTTTGATGTTTGCATTGTATTGAAATAATGTCTATATTATTATTGCACTGTAATTATTTAATGATCACTTATTTTGATTGTACCATGGCACTTCCTATATATACACAGTTGCACCAATGTGTTGTTGCTTGAGAAAGGCTCTGTTTAGAGCTGAAACGTTGCTGGAATAAACACCGTTTGCTTTTCAAGTGCTGTCCTCTCTATTTTTGTATTTTTTCATCTCACCCAGGAGTCCATCTCACCCTGGAGTCCATGTCATCCAGGAGATCAGGTGACACAAGGAGTTTGGACGACATGTATGAATTTGAATGCGTACTTTTTTTTACTTGCCGCCGACACTCCAGTTCTGAATAGATATAGAAGAGTGTAGAATACGACAGTATGAAGATTTTTGTCGCATTACATAGAGCTTAATGCGCCAAAATTTATATGGGCATAGAGTGTAATGCGCCAAACTTGGCGCACTAAGCTCTATGCAATGTGCCAATATTCTTTCGTATTCTACACTCTTCTATATCTATTTAGAACTGTGGTGTCGGTGCCAAGAAAAAAAAAAGTATGCATTTGAATTCATACATGTCGCCCTCTTAATGTTTCAATGCTCGGATTATGAGGTTCTGAGAGTGTAGAATACGACAGATTTTTGGCGCATTGCATAGAGCTTAGTGCGCCCAGTTTAGCGCATTACACTCTATGCCCATACAAAGTTTGGCGCATTAAGCTCTATGTAATGCGCCAAAAATCTTCATACTGTCGTATTCCACACTCTTCTATATCTATTTAGAACTGGAGTGTCGGCGCCAAGTAAAAAAAAGTACGCATTCGAATTCATACATGTCGCCCTTTGAGTTTTTCACAGTGGCCTTTATAGCCTGTTTCCCAAAGCCTTCAATATGAGAAAGAAAATAAGAGACAGACACTGAGATTGAGTTTGGGAGGTAGGAAGTCAAAATAGGACAGCTAGAAGTAAACTGAAGGGTATGTTCACACAGTGTATTGGGGAGCGTACAGTATGCACCCCAATACGCCTGGTGTTTTTAAAGCATGCACTGATCAGCGCACACTCACAAAGCATGGGAGAGGGGGAGGGGCACCCGGACGGCCCCATTGGCACAAATTGTCAGCAGCGCATAAGCGCCATGAACAATTGACATGTTACTGCTCTCCCGGGGAGACAACATGTAATTCATAGCTCTCTATTAGAACTAGGAATTACCGTAATTGCGGCGCGCACTTCTCCGCATATAAAGCGCAATACACTGCAAAATGCGCATGCAATAAGCCGTGTGAACATACCTAAGAATGGGTTAAACTAGTATCAGTGGCGGCACTAGAAGTGAGTGAGGAGGTGAGTATGAGTTTTTAATTTAAGTTCTGCAACAATAAAAAAGTGCCAGCATTGTAGAGTGCCCCCGCTTCTCTTTTTTCCCCAACTATGCCACTGGTTATAGATCTATTGTCATATGTTTTATAGTATTTTATAACCATGTTAAATTAAATTAAATCTGTCATGAGAAAACATGTTAGAACATTGTTGACCTATGAGTAAATCCATCAATGTATAGTTATGAGGATCCCAGCTTCAGGACACCACCGATTAGCAAAATAATAGGGTAGTGGCATTCAGTTTAGTATCTGGCACAGTGACAGCAATACTAGTAAATTGAAAGGGTTGAGTGTGGTCAAGCTGCAGTCTGAGGCATAGCTGCTATCATATGGGTGTCTCTATGTCGAGCACTGTAGTAAATGGGCCAGAATGTTATATTGAACATCATTGTCTCTACATTCACACATTATGTGGGGTGGAATTTGAAAGAAAAACGCAATTGCAGCATTTTTGGGGGGCTTTCTTTTTAATGGAGTTGACTGTTCAGTTTAAAGGAGTTTTATCGTTTGAGCTGTTCGGGCTGTTCAGCTAATTTTCTCAGATTGAGTTTGAAATCCAGTGGCGTGTCTCTCCTGTCAGCAGGTGTGTCTCTCCTCCCAGGAGGCGTGTCTCTACTCACTGAAGAACTGTGACATCATCATTTTGTTTGAAGCTGGGGATGCAGAGGTTGTCTGGATATAACAGCTCTGTAGCCTCCTGCTTGCTTATGTCTGCAGCCTTGAGGCTCCACAAGCTGCAGCAAGCACCTATTATAGCTCTTAGTTTACACACAAATGACACTGAAAGCCAGCAGCTTTAACTTCTGTTCTAGTGGTGTTCACCCAAATTGTACTGACAACGGGCAGAGATCTTTACTCAACTGCAAGGACAAATGTCAGCTTCAAGTAAAGATCTCTGCTTGCTGTCAGTGATATGTGAGTGAAAACAATGGGGAGGGAAGCAATCAGCCTTAAGAGAAGACCCTGCTCAACTTGTAACTGACGTGGGCTGGTGGTGCAGCGTTAGAGCATTGATTTTACAACAAAGGGGTTCGGAGCTTTAGTCCCCTCACAGAGTATATCCCCCCCCCTAAATTCTACACATATGTAGAGAGACCTAAAATATATATGTCAGTCTCTATAATGATATATTTTAAAACATAAAATGCTCCCCCTATATCATGTCTCATCCCCCAGAGTATATGCATTGTATCACGTATTTGGAAGTGTTTGGGTTTGTGACTACTGCGGGGAATGGACACTATATAGGGGAGCTTTGTGTGTGATATATGAATAAAATTATAGATGTCTACACATATATTTTCATATATTTAATATGTGTACAATTTATAAAAGAAAAAAAAAAATACGATGGGGCTTGAACTCCTAACCTCTGTCTTGCAGAGCTGATCACCTAAGCACTGCACACACAAAAGTTTTATACAGAACAGTGTTGAATCCTTATGTTATACAATACAGATGATGACATCAGAAGGAGGCGGGGCTTGCATTAGATCTGAGGAACAGAACGCCCTCTTTTCAAAGTAGCAGCTTAAGGATGGACCTGTGAGGAGGTGAATCAACCTCTTGGCAAAAGCCCTTTAAACAGCCATTAATTGCCCAGATCATCACACCTTGAGCGGGGAAAGATGTAAAATAGAGCCAGCAGACCTTGGTTTCACTATCGATTTTAACAGCTCAGAGGGGATAAACACGAGTGTGCCCGGCAGCCAATCACGGCGCAGGGGGCGTGGCCGGGGGATTTCCTTTTCTAGGGCGTAAACCCAACAGGCTGAATGAAAGGTCAGCCAGCCAATCACAATGCAGGGGCGTGTCTAGGGCGCGGGAAACTACCAGGGGCCGTTCTGACCAGCAACAGCAGAAATAGAACACAGATTTACAGAGAAGCTCAAATCTGTTAAACCAAGTGACAGAGGTAATGCAACCCAATTACAAAAGTGTTTATTTTTACTGTCCCCATAATCTGAGTCATGATCTTTGTAACGATAAATCCCCGTTAAGTCATTGATATTGGTAATCTGCCGGTCTGATACCAACTGTGTAGAGTTTTTGTTATGTTTTAGTACTTTAATGTAAAAATAAAAACATTCTCTATTCTTTTACATTTGTGCTGCATGTTTTTCCATGTATGGAGTTGAATGAGAGCTTGTTTTTTGGTTGAAGAGTAGATTTTATTATTACCATTTTGGCATACATGCAACTCTTTTATCACTTTTTTTGCCAGTTTTATGAGGACTAGTGATGAGTGATGAGCGTCATCGGGTCGATAGTCGATATCGGCAATTATCAATAAGATATTCGATAGTCGATAATAGATTATTACCGATGACCATTAAAGTCTATGGGAGAGCAACAACACCTTCATTCTTACACCCAAACAGGGCTGGAGAAGCTGGAATTAACATCCACAACAGTCAAATGGATATGTGCTACATCTTAGGCAACACACTTAGGTTATAAAAGCCACAGAAAAAAAATCACAGACCATTCACTATCCCTGTCTTGTACCCCAGCATGACCCTTAAAACCTGCATCACCCACAAATTAAAAAGTGCCAGAAGGCAGTTTTTATTTGAACCATCATTTTACTTGAACTGGGCATTGAATATCCCTGTCCTGGAACGCAGCATGAGCCCCAAACCTGCATGACCCCCAGATTTAAAAAGTGTTGGAAAAAGGAGTCTTTCAACCACCATTTTAGTTGAACTGGACATGGACTATACCTGTCCTGTACCACAGTATGACCATTAAACCCGTCTGACCCACAGATTAAAAAGTGCCGGACAAAGGAGTCTTTCAACCACCATTTTAGTTGAACTGGACTTGACTATATCTGTCCTGTACCCAGAAAAGACCCTTAAACCTAATACAAAAAACAGTGGCACACTAAAAACTAAGTGAAACATCAAGGTATATAGGAATATTGGAAATGCATTACTGCTAAGGAAAATATGAAAAACCGGGGATTTCCTTAGTTTACAGTTTTTGATAAAAGATTGTATAAGCTCACCTCCCAATAGCGTCAAGGGATCCAAGCACAGGTGAGTCCCTAACACTGAACAATGTTACCTCACTAGGAGTCCCATTCAGACTACAACATCTCAAGGAGTGATAGGAACCTGTTTACTGAAAGTATCCTGCACCAGTTTAAAAGAGGTAGGCGAGTGGCAGCAAGCCCAATGAGGCTGCCATTCCTCAAAAGACTTCAAAAAATCAATTAGGCTTTTCACATCCATATATTTTGAAAAACGTAAGCATAGGTGCACACTGAAAAAGGCATAGCATACATCTAATACAAATATCAGTGGCACACTAAAAACTTAGTGAAACATCAAGGTATATAGGAATATCAAAATATATGGATGTGCACAGCCTTATGGTGATCGAAATTTTCAGATCATGCGATAATTAAGGTTAAAATCTGTGCATCATCTATTAAGATCGCACCATTTTCGGTTCTTCCTGTAATTTTGGGGGCCCAGCAAATCAGATTACAGAATAGAGCAGGGTGAGATGTGTGTGCGACGTCATGACTTTGGGATGTGTATGGTTGCGATTGGCAGGAAAAAATCACATGACCTCGTATTAATAATCAGCGTTTCCTGTTTAGCCTTAGTGTCTCTCAGCGTCTCATAGGAATAGGACGTGCGCTCTGCCTGTTGCCAAACAGCTCCAGCGAAATTAGTCTATTTCTGCACAGAGAAACCTACTACTATTAGCTGTGATCCTTCCAATTTGTTAGATTAGAGATTTGAAGATTTTTTATAGTTAGCTAGAGAATTTTAAAGCAGCATCTACTGCTGTAAAGTCACGGAGGGAGCGGGGGGGGGGGGGGGGGGGGCCCGCGGCGAACACAGACAAGCCTATCTATAAAGGGCCCCTGGATAAAGTTCACCATGACTTAGTGTAGACATTTCACTGCAATATCTTTATTATTAACAGTTTGCTATTGAAATATTTCCTAGATATTGGGCAGCCAGAACTTATATTGGATACACTCATTTCTAGTAACTGCAGGTCTCTTTGTTAGGTGCAAAACTCCACTTTTATTATCAGTATACATTTCAGATAGGTGTTCATTTTTAATTTTACCCATTCCACCCGTGTTGATTATTCCCCCTTGCAGTTAAATTTCAATCCAGCAATCTTGAAGTCACACAGGTTGTTTGTTCCAAAAAAAACCCCTGTACATAAGAAAACATAACAGTAAGGTTTTTTTTGACTTTTGCGCACCCAGCTTTTTCATTGACGCAGCATCCACGTAAAAAATTTTTTTAAAAAGCAATTCTATAGTCACCACCCGGGAATTGAAAGTGCAAAAAAAATACCTGTATTTTAAAGAAAACAAACAGATACTGTTTTTTGACTTTTGGGGCACCCAGCTTTTTTCATTGACCAGCATCCCCCGTAAATCTTAAAAACAGCAATTCTATACCCAAGGTGAATTGAAAGGTCAAAAAAAAAACCGTGATTATACAAAACATAATAGAACGTGTTTTTTTTGACTTTGCCCCACCCAGCTTTGTTTCATTTACCAGCATCCCCTAAAATCTTAAAAAAGAAAAATTATATACCACGGGGGGAAAATTTAAAAGGGGCCCAAAAAATACCGTGTATTATACAAAAAAAAAAAGATACGTGGTTTTTGACTTTTGCGCCAGCTTAGTTTCATTGACGCAGCATCAACGTAAATCTTAAAACATCAATTTCTATAGTCACAAGGGGAATTGAAAGGTGAAAAACTTACCGTTGTCTTACTACGAAAAAATAAAGATGCGTGTTTTTTGACTTTTGCCCCCAGTCCAGATTTGTTGATAGAGACACCTTGCAGTTAAATTTGAACTCATAGCAATTTTGTTGTTTTTTGTATTTGAGGGATTTCGAGGAATAGCTGTGATTTGCCGTCTTTTAATGAGCGGACTTTTTCCAAAAACGATTCCATACCATTCTCAATATTTTTATATTTCTGAACATGGAGCGAAATGCGGTGGTATGGAGCAAAGGGGGGGTAGCAAATGGAGGTTAGAGGTATGAGAGAGGTGGGCTACATTCCAGTGCTGGCGACAAAACCACCGCATGCCAGCGGATACGTCAGTATGCAGGGGACCGTCAGGCCTGTCATCGCTGGGTCAGGGGCCATGTGAATTATGTAACGGAAACAGCGTCAGCCAATCGTGTCCTTCAGTGGTTATGCACCTGCATCTAGCAGTCTTACCCTCCTCGTCCTCCGAGTCACAGGCCACAAATGTCGTCATAAGCTTCATCTGCATCCGTTCCAACAATGAAGCAGCCAATTGTTCAAAACTCGTGTATCAACCACTGTGGAATAATCCATTGTGGTCTTGAACACCTCTTTGATGACAAAATGCGGTTGGGGGTCAGAAGGCATGTTTAAAGATCAAGAGGATGAATTATTCTTGCTCTGACGCCCAGTTTACTGATGCCCATCAATGAGGGAGCGTAAGGAGCCGGTCAATTCGGCAAAAAATCCCCGGGCGTGGTCGGCAAACGCCTTGCAGTGCCCTTACGCTTGTAGCCCGCAGCTTTCTGGATGCAGAAAACGTTCAGCGACGACCCAAGTCACCTGTGTTGAATGATGATGATGATGACGACATTTGCGGATCCATCGTGGTGTCTTTTGCCGCAGGAATTTGATTGCGGAGCGCATCATCAGTGGAGAGGAGGGAAGAGATGGGGGTAGTTCCAATAACGGGTCCCGCCACAAAAATAGGGAGAGGGCTGGTCGCAGAAGTACGCTAATATGATTCGCCAGCCCACGGCGTCCAGCAGCATAACCCGCTCTCGCTTATAGCCGTCAAAAAAAAAATAAGGTCCAGGGACCTCTCGAAGCCTGGGCCTTCCTTTGTCTTGAGACAGCTTTTTGGATTCACCCAGCGGATGTCATATGCCGCCTTGGCCCGTAGTAACGCATAAAGTAGAGGCACGAACCTTAAGTGGTTAACCACCACCAAAACATGTCTAGGTCACATGCAGCGAATGCTTGAGTTTGAAATGGACGGGAACACTTGGCAAAAAATGCCAGACCGATGGCGGGCCTTCCAACCACTGTCACACCCTCTGTCTCCGCTTCCCCCTCACTCCTTCCCGCCACCACCAAAGCGTTCACTCAGCTGCCCATGTCTCTCAGAGTAATGATCAGGATCAGCCTCCGCTTCAGCGCCTCCACCATCGCGGGTTACACCAGCACCCACTGTAGACACATACTACCCCTTCTCCTTCGCCAGTTTGACGACCTGCTCGCCGTACAGCGGCCAGGGTCTAGCAGCCAGGCTTCTGTCTTTCCAGGTTTTGGGAGCAGCACGTAAACACTTTAACCCAAACCCATCCCAAAGCCAAAAAAGCCTGAATGTCGGCATTGCCAGGCTTTTGGCCTTGGAATGATGCTTTCACGCTCTGGCTGGACACAGATGGGTTCCGCCAAGTCACTTCGATGGCCCTCGCTGCCCCATACCATGATGGCGAGCAGGCATTTTTCTTTGCCAGAAAGCCAGTCCTGCTCCTGGCAGCACGTGTCATCTAAATTCAAGCGCGTTTGTGTCTGCATCTGTGTCGGAAAAGTCCATCTACACCACCGACATAGGCCGCCTAATATCTGTGACAGCTACTGGGTGAGCTGGGTGGATGTCTTGGGGGTGACGGTGGTGACTCTCAGGCTCGGCGCACGCAACCTTCAAACCCGCTGGGGTTGGTGCAGGGCTCTTTCCCCCAGGTCCTCTGGTGCTGGCACTCAGTGCCCAGAGGACCACCAGGCCGTGTTGAATTTAATCTCTCTTGGAGACCGTCCACACACAGGACAGGGCTGTGGAACGGCTCTCCGCAACGCGACTGAAGCTGCTGGATGGGGTGGACAAGAACCTTGTGCCAGGCAAGGTGGTGTGCGATAAAGGGCTCGAAAATCTTGCTGGCCGCCCTTAAGATCGGTAGGCTGGAGCACAATCCCTTGCCTGGCAACATTGTATGAACTTGTCGTCCAGAAAATTTCCTAAAGAGCTACCCGGGGTACTGGGACGGCCTGCTGAAGAAGGCTCGAGGTCTGTGTCGGGCATACTTCCGCCCGTTTTGCTCCCTGCTGTTCCACCCCTCCTGGGCTGCGTGGGGTTGCAGCGTAAGCTCGGCCTCCCGGTCAAACCGTCTCATTGTTGGACGTTGGCAACCGCTGGAATTCCCACCCGTCCACATGCTCCAAGCGATTATGTGGGCGAGACAGCGCAATGCCTTAACAGCAGTACGAAGTGGACACTTGGCCTGACAAAGAGTGGGTGGCGTGACCTTGCGGGTGGTGGGGGGTTGTTGAGCCACCAAGAGTGGAGGCAGGTGAAAAAAGAGGCTCTGCACATCTTGCAGTTTTTGAAGGAACCACCAAAAATAGGTCAGTAGCGGTCAGATTGCCCTTTTTTGTCAGCTTGAGCTATGTGGTGTGATCTTAGTTCTGGAACGATCGTTGGAACATTCTGAAACATCAGGTACGACCAGCCGACAGGAGGTATGGAAACAGACATCAGATGCAGTGACACGGAGCCTTTTTCTCAATCCACAAGGCCCCGACATGTTTCTTCAATTTTATACGGTTATCTTTAGGCAGTGGTTCAGGGTCCAGAGTAGTGCCAAGAGCAACTCTCAGACTCTCAGGGTGCATTTCATACTGAGGCTAGTAAGGGCGTATGTGTTGTAAGCTGTGCCGGAAGGAAGCGGGGTGGAGGATGGAGGAGGTTTTAAACTAGACCACCGTCGTACCTGCCTTTGGAAAAAGAGGTTGGCGTGAATTTGAGGAAGATGACGGAAGTTGTGGTTTGCTAGTGCCACTCTACACTGTGGCTTTGGGTTCATCAAGGCTCACCATCTTCTCTCCTTGAGTTTGGCTTGGATGCTCAAATTTCACGCCAACATTGATCTCGCATAAGGCCTTCAAAATGAATACAAACAGTTACTGGGTGGCCACCCTCCTGGATCTCCCGGTTTACTAGGAAAACAAAAAAACTTTTTAAAATGATCATGTCTTACTGCAAATTTTGATTCTCAATTATTCAAATGGTTAATTTTGCTGGTTTTGCTTAAGTGTGGAGACTAAAAGGAACACAAGGGTTTCATGACAAAACCTTATATCCATTGTACTACTTCATCTTAGAATTTTTCACATTGTCAATGGTTTTGGACGTCATGTTGCCTCACGAAAAAATTTTTTAACAGTGGTGAGAAGTCTTATTTTAATTTTTGGGGTTTACAGGTTGCTGTGAGATTTACAGCAATAAATAAATAATGGTCCTTTGGAAACAGAAATAGAGGTTCTAATGTAGTGGCATTTCTCCTTCACAATTTTGTAACAGTGTCTGAGAACTCAGTGTTTAAATTTTCTTTGGGTCATTGCTGCTTTGAAAGTGCAGCAATATACAGGCCTATTCTAAAAAAGGTTTCTTATATTTGACATTTTGTTCTTCACAATTGTCAAAAGTGGCTCTTGGGTCATGTTTTGAATTTTTGGGGACATTTTGCTGTAACATGGCTGCTATTACTAAGGTTCTATTCTAAAAAAATGTTGTTTCTATCAGACATTTGTTCTTTCACAAATTGTCCAAAGTGGCTCAAGGGTTTGCTATGAATTTTTGGAGGCCATTTTTGCTGTGACATGCAGACTTATAATAAGGTCCTATATATAAACAAAATGATGTTATTCTAACACAGACATTTGTTCTTCACAAATGGTCAAGAGTGGCTCAGGGGAGGTGATGTGACTGTCAGAAACAGGAATGGTAGGACACTGCTTAATGGACACATTATTGCAAATGACTTTGTTTTTGAAGATCTTTAACATAGTCTATCAATCCCTTTATTGTGACAACCCATTTAAAACAATTAAAAAAAGAGAAACAAATCATGGTGGGATTCCATCCGATTTGAAAAATGTGTTTTCTGAATTTCTTAAAAGTACTAAAAAACTTGCATGTACAAATTGATGCTGTTAAAATATTCCTCTCTGGAAGTGTACAAGGGAGGTACAGAAAACTTGACCCAAGATGATAGGTGTTTCAGAGGACATGCGGAGGTATGGTGCTAGGACAGAGAACAAATGTACAGAGACCATTTCATCCAGCAGTTGAGTAATATGAGAAAGAAGATGCCAAGATAAAGGGCACTGGGTGGTCAGGAGCGGTTAACCAAACCAGTATTTCACAAGTTGAAGTTCAATTGATACACACTATACGGTGGGGCAAGCGCTTACCCTCCAGGTATTGACTGTGTACTCGTGGGGAAGGTGGAGTCTCAACACTTTCCGCTCGCGCTCTGCTTCAGCACGGACAGTTTTTGTTGCAGCGTCATCAAGGCTTTTTAACCTCGTTGTATTTAATAGATGGTCGGACGCCGCACACACAAATGGGCTCTCACCCGCATCTCACACTGTTACTCCGGACCCTGGGTCATGCTGTGGTCCCCTAGGGTTCCTTTTATAGTCAAATGTTCAGTGAAACTAAAAATGTTGGTTTGAAACAGATCTGTTTTCCAGCACTTTCTTAAATGTGGGGGGTTCAAATGGCAGGTTTGGGGCTCATGCTTGTGGCCCTGGGAAACAGGTATATTCAATGTCAGTGAAACTAAAATGGTGGTTGAAAGAACTCCTTTTTACGGTCATATTTTAAATCTGGGGGATTTTATGAGGTTTGGGGCTCATGCCTGTGGCCCAGGGGGACAGGTATACGTCAATTGTTCCAGTGAAATAAAATGGTGGTTGACATGGGACTCCTTTTTCAGGCACTCTTTTATAATCTGGGGGTCATGCTGTTTTGGGGCTCTTTGCTGCGTTCCAGGACAGGGTATTCTATGTCCAGTTCAGAGTATGTTGATGGTTCAAATTCATAACTGCTTCATGGGCACGTTTTAATTTGTGGGTATGCATGGTTTAAGGGGTCATGCTGTGGGAACATGACAGGGATAGTGGAATGGTGTGTGTTTTTTTTTTTCTGTGGCTATTTATAACTTAGTGTGTTGTGCCTTTAAGAGGTAGCACAAATCCATTTTGATGTTGTGGATGTTAATTCCAGCTTCTCAGCCCTATTTGGGTGTAAGAATGATGATGTTGTTGCTCTCCCATAGAATTTAATGGTCATCGCTCAATAATCGAATGCTCACTTGTCGAAAAAAACCTTTTCGAGGTGGACCGTATCGACTATTCGCCCCGATGTCGATAGCCTAGTAAATCCTCAACATTCCCATAAGATAAATAAAAATGTCCAATCTTCCCCAAAAACTCTCGTTGTTGAGAACGACATTTGCTCCTACTGGCTTCTGAGAGAGATTCAGCCAATTCAATTCAATGTTTCATTTTTTCCTACCAATTCCTTCTTCAGTGATTAGGGACATGACAAAAACAAAATCTCCCCTGGGAGGGGATCAGATCATGCGACCCCTTAGTGGTACTCCAGCCCCAGTTAAACATTTTATGCCTCAAATATGTGCAATTTGTGTGTCAGCCTGGATACCTTTTTAACACTACTTATCTCTCAGAATATCTACCCTTTTCCAAATCTGATTTTTAAGAGAAATGTGAATGCTCTCATGATTGCCCACTAAACGGTGAGAGCCAGTGCTTGAATCAGCATCTAGTTAAACGCGGAGGTCACAGCTGCCAGGGACAGACTTACAGTGGGTGCGCGTGAGTTGCCCTGGCTAGCGTCTGTCAATCTTTTAACATGTAGGTTCTGCAGCCAGGGCCGGGAGAGTACAGTGGGTGCGGTGAGAGGCCCAGAGCTGGGCGTCTTGTATCTATTATATACATGCCAGGTTGTTAAAAATGCCCTTATTTGTGACGCCGCAACCGCGCGCGTCCAACTGTCGTGATTGAAGAGAGTGGCGGAAGCGAAGTGTGAGGTAAGGACTCCAGCCCCCTTCCTCAGTACACAGTCAGACCGGGATAGCGGCTTGCGCCTCCGTATGAGTGCGGAACCATTGAGTTCACTTGGAAATTTTAAATGCTGTTTAGTTAACGCTCTGTTCTCCACCCAGTTGCCTTTTTCTTGGCATTCTTTTTCTCATTTTACTCAACGTGCTGGGAGAATTGTCTCTATACATTTGTTCTGCTGGCTCATACTCATGTCCTCTGAATAACCTACATTGGTCAAGTTTTCCTGTACTCCTTGTAACATTTCAGAGGAATTTTTTTTACAGCTATTTTGTAATGCAAGTTTTTAGTAGTTTAATATTCTAGAAAACACATTTTAAAATCTAGGATGGAATCCACTCGTCTTTGTTTCTCTTTTTTTAATTGTATTATAATGGGTTGTTCAATACAGGGCATTGCTAGTATGTTTAAGATCTTGCAAAAACAAGTCATTTTGCAATTTGTGTCCATTAACAGGGTCTACCTATTCTGTTCTGACAGCACATCCACCCTTGAGCCACTATTGACATCATTGTGAAGAACAATTGTCTGTTAAGAACACAATTTTTTTTTTATAATAGGACCTATCGTATAGGCTGATGTCACTGCAAAATGCCCCTAAAAATTCAAAGCGATGACCTTGAGCCACTTTGGACAATTGTGATAGACAAATGTCTGTTTAGAAAACAAACATTTTTTTTTATAATAGGACCTGTTGTCTAGCTGCAAGTCACAGCAAAATGCCACCAAACATTCAAAGCATGACCCTTGAGCCACTTTGGACAATTGTGAAGTACAAATGTCTGTTAGAAACAAAAAAAATTTATAATAGGACCTGTAGTATAGCTGCTTGTCACAGCAAAATGCCCAAAAAATTCAAACATGACCCTCATAGACTTTTGACAATTGTGAAGAACAATGTCTGTTAGAAAACAAAATTTTTTAGAATAGGACTGTTGTATGCTGACATTTATAAGCAGCACTGACCAATAAAAAATTATTAAAAATGACGTTCTCAGCCACTGTTAAAAATTGTGAGGAGAAATGCATTAGAAGCCACATTTATTTTTCCAAAGGACCATGATTATCGCTGTTCTCACAGCAACATGACCCAAAAAATTATAAATATGACTTCTCAGCAACTATTATAAAAATAAGTTGTGATTGGAGAATGCCATTAGAGCCAACATTTATGTTCCAACGGACCTAATTTTTTCGCTGTATCTTCAGCTAACATGACCTCAAAACATGACAATGCGAAAACTTCTAAAGATAAATGAGTAATGAAAACAGTGTTGTATGAAACCTTGCTGTCTTTTTCAGTCTTCTCACAGCACAACCCAGCAAATGAATGTTGGAAAAGAAATAAAAATTGCAGTAAGAAATGATCAGTATAAAAAAAGTTATTCAAAGGACCATTTTCTTGTTTGAGAGGAATGTGAAGTAGACTGGCAACTAATCGGTGAACCTCGGCATTGGGGCCACATACATCCTCAGAGATCCCCCCACCCCCACCCCACCCCCCCCCCCCCCCACCCAACCCCCCCCACCCCCCACCCCCCCCCCAACACCTTCCCCCATCCCCCCCCCCAATGCCTGATTTCATCTTGATGAAGTCAAAACGATCCCACATTTTTGTGGAAAGCGGAATGTGTTTGTCTGTATATGACTCCTCAGCTGTGCTGATGGTCGCTCAGATATGACGCTGGCTGTGGGCCAAGGACAACTCCTCTATGGCGTGGCGAGCGAGCTCGGGCCATTCGTCCATTTTGGATTACCCAGAAGTTCTATTGGTTTCGGAGACACCATACAAAAAACATCGGTATTGAGATGCAGATAGTCGTTAACCCCCATGATCTTAAGCTGGTCCTGTGTGTTGTGATGTGTCCTGCATGGCATGCGTTGGTGAGGTGGTAAATAAAGATTGCCAGAGGGTCACCCTTTTGGCTTCTGCAACCTTCTGCTGCTGCCGCTACGGGGCTACTTGGCACTCTACTGCTTCCTACGTCGCTGATGTTGTTCCACGTGACATTTGAGAACGTGAAGCAGACGCAACAGATGTCTCCAGTTGATCAATCAGCAAGGGTCCATTTCCTGCATTTTAATTTATTTGGGTGAGGTGGAAGAAGGTGTGAGTTTTGTTTTGTACGAGGATCAGGATGGTGGCACCAGTAAACTGTTGTTCATTTTGTTGGCCTTAATGCAAGGATCATGTTGGAGAAAAGGGAGCATCCACAATCATGTGAGAGATGGAGCGTTGATTTCCAAGCCTCTGGGTCGAGGGGCATAGCCCAACTGAATTTCTTCATCTTCCTCCTCCGCCTCAAATTCGGCGCCACCTCCTTTCAAAGGCCAGGGACGTCGCGGTGTCTAGGAATAACTCCTTCTCCGATTCTCCGGAAACAGCTTAACACAGCCTATTGCCTCAGATGATGCACCTGGAGAGCTGATGACGCATGCCCTGCACTAGCCCCTGGACCCCCGGTACCATGCCCTAATGAGACTGATAAAATTGAGTAACTGTAGGGCCTTGTGGATTCGACGGAGAGAAAGCTCCGTGTCCCGCATCTGTGTCTGTCTCTCCCCTCTTCACTGGCGGGAACTGTTGTTTCAGAGTGTACAACGATCGTTCCAGAAACTAGATCACCACAATGCTCATGATGACAAGGGCTCGTCCGCATTGACCATTTTGGTGGCTTCTTCAAAAACTGGCATGAATGGTGCAGAGCTATTTCACCTGCTTCCATCTTGGTGGCTCAACACCCGAGGTCAGCACCACTGCTTGCAGGCCCTTGTCCCCTTTGACTGCTAACCATAGCCTGCTGCCACAATCGCTGGAACATTTTGGAGGGTGGAATTCCAGCGTGTTGCCCCTCAACAATGAGGGGCCCGGGTTACGGGGAGGGCCCGGGGACGCTGCCCAAAGCAGCCCGGGGGGACGAAACAGGGTTGCGAACGGGGGAAGGGGCGGGAAATTAGATTCCCACCTTCCCAGGGAGGGAGTCCAGACCCGGGGAGCCTTTTGAAATTTTTTGCAAGGGAAAAAAACATGACATGTTCCAGGGAAGGGATGTGCTTTTAGTCCCACCTTTTTTAAGGGCGGGGCCCGCAGGGTTTTTGCCCTTAAAAGCCCCACCCCCTTGCCTTTGGGACAAGGGTTTTTGCACCCAGCCAGGCCCAAATCCGTTTCGTTGCTTGGGGCCGTCCACAGCTTTTCCTGACCTGTGTGTGGACGGGCTCCAAAGGCCCAAATTTAAATTTCCCAACCAAAGGCCCGGTGTCTTGGGGACGTGGGTGCCACCAGAGGACCTTTGGGGGGGGAGCCCTGCACCATCCCCCCCTGGGGGTTTTGGGAAAAGCGTGCCCGAGCCTGGGGCCACCCCCACCCCCAGAACACCACCCAGCCACCCCAGTGAGCTTTCAACCCCGGGTATAGCGGGCCCCTTTGGGCCCTGCTTTCTTTCCCCTGTGTCGGGGTTTTGGAAAGGGCTTTTCCGGCACAGAAGAGACAACGGCTTGAAAAATTTTTGATGGAAAACGTGGCTGGCCGGGCAAGGGGGGCTTTTCTGGCCCAAAAAAAAGCCTGCTCGGCAAATTTTTTTTATTGGGGGGAGGCAAGGGCCCTGACTTTGGGGGAACCCCCCTGGTCCACCAACGGGGAAAAGGGAAATTTTTTAAAGGGAAAAACCTGGCAAAGCCGACATTTTAGGCTTTTGGCTTTGGGATGGGGTTTTGGGGTTTGGGTTTCTTTTTGCTCCCAAACCGGGGGGGCAGAAGGGTGGGGTGCTGACGGGGCCCCCTGTACGGAAAGCAGGTCGTCAAAAAAAGGGGGAAGGAGAAGGGTAGGGTTGGGGCCCCCTGGTGGGGCTTTGGGGGTACTCGGGCGAAAGGAGGGGCGAACGGGGGGCTGACTCTAATCATGACTCTGAAGACATGGGCACCCGAGGGAAAAGCTTGGGGGGTGGGGGAAAGGCGAAACAGAGGGGGGTGACAGTGGTTGGGGGCCCCGGGGTCAGTCTGCCTTTTTTGGCCCAAATGTTGGCCCCCCATTTTTAAATCAACATTCCGGGAAAGTGATAAAATGTTTGGTGGGTTTAACCCCAAAAGGTTTTTTGCCTTACTTATGCGGTTTTCGGGAAGGCGGCATAAAGACATCCGTGGGTGCTCAAAGAAGGCCCAGGGTTCAGAGGTCTGCCTTTTTGCGGGGATAAGCAGGAGCGGGGGTTTTTCGGGTACCGTGGCTCGGGTTTTTATACGAATTTCTTTCGACCCCCCCTCTCCCTTTTTGAAGGGGGAAACCCTACTGAAAACTACCCCAAGTCTTCCCCTTGTCCAGTGATGAAGCGCGCAAGCAAATTCGCTGAAAAAAACCACTTGGGTCCCCCAATGTCCGTCATCATCATCATCAAACAAGGGGACTTTTTGTTTCCCACATTTTTGCAAACCAGGGGGGCCCGCGGGCCAAAAAACAAGAGGGGCGCAAGGCGTTGCCAGGCCGCCCGGGGGTTTTTGGCCCGATTTACCGGGTTCCTTCCCTCCTCTGATGGCATCAATAAAATGGGCGTCAAGCAGAGAAAAAAACCCCTTTGGCCTCTTGATCCCTTTTTAAAATGCCTTCGACCCCCCAAACCCCAAATTTTTTGGCATCAAAGAGGTTTTTCAGACAAGGATTATCCACAGTGGGGGGTTTCAAAGAGTTTACATTTTGGGGTGTTCATTTGGAACGGATCTGATGGGGATGACAATTTTTTGGGCCCTGGGCTGGGAGGACGAAGGGGGGTAAGACTGGGTGGATCAGGTTTTCATTAACCACTGAAAGGGGCAGATTGGGACGCTGTTTTTGTTACCCGAGATTTCCAGGGGCCCCGACCCAAACGATGGACAGGATGACGGTCCCCCGCAACTGACGATTTCCCCGGCATGCGTTTGTTGCCCGCACTGGAAGGAGCCCCCTTTTCCCCGTAAACCATACCTCCATTCCTACCCCCCCCCCTTTTTTCGCTTACCCCTGAATTTTTCCCCCATTTCAGAAAATAAAAAAATTTGGGTTGGAAAAAGGTTTAAACCCTTTGGCAATCACAGCTATTCCAAAAACCCCCAAATCAAAACAAATTCCCGGGTTCAAAAAATTAAATGAAAAGAAAACCCATAACAAAACTGGCCTGGGCCCCAAAAATGAAAAAAAACGTATCGAAATTTTTATTTGGATAATAAAAAAAGGGATTTTTGGCAAACCCATCAATTTACCCGTGGTGACTACAAAATTGCTGGATTCAAATTTAACTGCAAAGTAGATCTATCAACAAAGCTGGCCTGCGCCAAAGTGAAAAAAACACATATTTGAAATGTATTTGGATAATAAAAGGTATTTTTGGCACCTTTCAATTCACCTGTGGTGACTACAAAATTGCTGGATTAAAATTTAACTGCAAAGTAGATCTATCAACAAAGCTGGCCTGCGCCAAAGTGTAAAAAACACGTATCTGAAATGTATTCGGATAATACAAGGTATTTTTGGCACCTATCAATTCACCTGTGGTGACTATAAAATTGCTGGATTCAAATTTAAGTGGAAGCTGCCTCAATGAACAAAGCTGTAGTGCGCCAAAATAAAAAAAAAACGTATCTATTATGTATTCGTATAATACAAGATATTTTTGGCACCTTTCAATTCACCTGTGGTGACTATAAAATTGCTGGATTCAGATTTAAGTGCAAGGTGGATATATCAACAAAGGTGAATGGGCAAAATTGAAAATGAACACCTATCTGAAATGTATACTGATAATAAAAGTGGAGTTTTGCACCTAACAAAGAGACCTGCAGTTACTAGAAAAGATGTGTATCCTATAAGTTCAGGATGCCCAATATCCAGGAAATATTTCAATAGAAAACTGTTAATAATAAAGCTATTGCAGTGCAATGTCTACACTAAGTCTTGGTGACTTTATCCAGTATTCTTTATAGAGCTTGTCTGTGTTCGCCCTCCCTCCCACCTCTCCCCACCGTGACTTTACAGCGCTAGATGCTCCTTTAAAATTCTCTACCTAACTACATAAAATCTTCCAATCTCTAATCTAACTAAATTGTAAGGATCACAGCTAATAGTCGAGGTTCTCTGTGAAGAAATAGAACAATTTCTCTGAGCTGTTTGGAAACAAGCAGAGCTCATGTCCTGCTGCTCTGAGACACTGAGAGACACTGAGGCTGAACAGGAAACACTGTTCTATGTAAAACGAGGTCATGTGATTTTTCCAGCCAATCGCAACCATACACATCCCAGTCATGACGTCGCACACACATCTCACCCTGCTCTATTCTGTAAGCTGATTTGCTGGCCGCCAAAATGACAGGAAGCGCCGAAAATGCACAGATTTTAACCTTAATTATCGCATGATCTAAAAATTTCGATCACCATAAAAACCTTGCCGATTTCAACTTTGTCGATAATAATCGCTCAACACTAGTAATGAACGTACAAATGTCAGGTGATTTGTATTCACTTTTAGGGTCCAGATATTCACCCTTAGGGTTACAAGTAGTTTGTCCAACGGTGACGTGTTGTCGTGGAGTTTGATGATAGGACCTGTGGGCAGTATCCCCAGGGAAGTCAATGGGTGTTCTGAGTAATGTGTCCTCTCCTAGAGCAGCAGTGTGAGTGCTGTGAGCAATAGGAAAAATACTGGAGTCCTTTAATTTGGGTTGCAGATGTGAGTCCTGGCATCCTGTAGCTAATGGCAACTTGTCCTCCTCCCCGTCTTCCTCTCCATTAGCATTGAAAGTCAGAATAGCGGCTACGGAGGAGGAGGGTGTCCTAGAAGTCGTGAGCAAAGGGTATAGTGGTTGCGGGGCTGGTTGTGATGTTGCAGGTGTGCTGGCAAAGACGTTATCACACGACTGTTGCATATCAATGTTTACATTAGTAGTAACAAGTGAATTGCATGGAGGAGAGGCGGGAGTCGGAATGTTAGGTGTATCAAGATGGCCGCTGTTCAACTTCAACCCGGAACTTCCGGGTTCTTTGGATTGCTTAGGACTACAAATATGGCCACAGGAAATGCAAAGGGCGGGGTTTGGTTTTGCCTTTCCGGATACAGAGAATGTTTGGACTTCATAAAAATGGCTACAGAAAATAATGGGAGGTTCTGGCATGGGAGCTGAGGGAAGAATACCGGGAGGGGCAGGAGTTGAGGTAATACAAGGTGTGATCAGTGTTGTACGTTCCCTCCCACAATCTACGCAACTTTCAGTGTTAATGGAATTTGATGACGTCAGTCCACCAACATTGAAAGTCGCCATCTTGGAATGGCGGCAGCTCACTCTTTATACATATGCATTCTTCAAATCCTTCTTATTTTTTACATTCAGTTTCAATGTAACTATGCTTTGCCAAGACATCGTTATTTTCTTTCAGTGCTGTCTCCCACATGCTAGCTTATCTCCGTGATTTATGCTCATTACACAGAGCGTAATTATGCTTTTTCTCTCAAGTCTCATATATATTTTACTATTTTTCTCTTCGATCAAACTACTCGACTGCACCTTTTGACTGAGCGCTATAATTTTTCAGTACGCCATACAGCCGAGGGGAGAAATGTGCCCGCAGCGACAAACCCCCCTTAACAGATGCTTTGAATCAAAGCCAAGGTTATACACTCTGCCAGAATTTCAGTGTGAAAGATAACAAGTGATGTAGCTTGAATATAAAATTAACCCTGAATGCAGTTTTTTCTTACCTAACTAAAACAGAACAAATTAACACACGTGTATGTTGAGGTTAAGCCCCGTACATACCTAACACTAATCAATGTCTTCTGCTCATCAGCAGATAATCTCAAATATCATCTGATTATACCATCTGTATAACAGGCTAATCTCAAATCTCATCTGTCTATACCATCTGTATAACAGGCTAATCTCAAATCTCATCTGTCTATACCATCTGTATAACAGGCTAATCTCAAATCTCATCTGTCTATAACAGGCTTATCAGAAACCAAGATCTTCTGTCTATAACAGGCTTATGGCTACTCTTTAACCATTTCTTCAGATCGTCTGTCTATAACTATAGCAGGCTTTGGCAATTGGCCAGTTCTCTTCAGGAATTCAGATCATCTGTCTATAACTATATCTGTATATAACTGTATCTGTATATAACTGTATATAACTTATGACAGGCTTCGGTTTCCTTCTACCGGGTCGCTTATCCCTGATATCTCATTTTTTTTTTTTCCATCAGGAGCCCAGATCCTGACTTACACTGATATATGATACTGAAAGGAAAATACACTATCCAGTCATGTATACTTTACAGAGCAACAAGCAGAGGCATTAATTGGTAGCGTTTAAAGGTATACGCATATGATACGCACACCTGTACCGGAGCACACCCTGGAGGCACACCTGAACGCTTACACAGGTCTCCTAAGGGAGGCGACAACCACCAAAAGACTTTCACTAGAATGTCCGAAAAACAGATAAGTCACAGACTAAAAATCTGCCAACTTACCTATTTCTGTGGGGTTGATCAGGCCCCAAGTGATTCGGGCACTCCAGGACCGTTCAGTCGATGGTAAGGCGTCAGCCCCCTCCGGATAGTCGTCCTCGGGCGTTTGAGAGCACGGCACCACTGTCAAGATGATTAAATCAGGTGTGGAATCTATCTTTGTTCCACTCCTTATCCAATTAAATGCCTCCTCCGAATTATATTATTATTATTATTGCTGCCGGCAGCCAGAGCTCGAGAAACATGACCGACACCTTCCGTTTCGGACATGAAATCTGCTTTAATCACAGTAAATTACATTCCAATAGAACTTTTTTTAATCACATGACTATTTTATCACCACATGATTGGTTAATTGGCGGTCGCTAAGAGACAAGTTATAAATTTGCATGTACATATGAAGCATTAGCTGATATGACACATTCCCAAACGCTCTGTATCATCTTGGGGGAGGAGGAAGTCCTTGACTTTCTTGCTTCTAGCAGACAATGTATCTGTCTCAAGGAAAGCTGTGTGAGAGATCTGATATTTCGATAAGGACTTATAGCAGTAAAAGCAGTTTAACAAACTATCTGATGAGCTTAATAAGAATGTAATGATGAAACAGACTTTTGATGTTTTTTCCTTAAATTACCAACTTGACAGTCCCCCCTAAAAATATCAAAATCTGTTCTAATGCTCCCCCCTAAAGCGGGAATGAGGATTGATGCTCTTCCCTAAACTGAACAAGAATGATTAAAGGTCACTCTCCTTAGACAGCGGCACAATGACATTCTGGAGGTGGCAAAAGAGTAGTAGGCCACAGAGTGGCACAATCACAGAGAGTGGAGGTGACGGCAGCAGCAGCATGAGGTCAGAGAGTGGCACAATGACACAGTGTTGAGGGCACGGTAGCAGCCACAGCAGCAGCAGCATGAGGTCAGACAGTGGCAAAATGATGTTCTGGAGTTGGCAAAACAGTAGTAGGCCACATAGTGGCACAATGACTCAGTGTGGAGGTCACGGCAGCAGCCACAGCAGCAGCATGAGGTCAGAGAGTGGCACAATGACATATTCTGGAGGTGGCAAAACAGTAGTAGGCCACAGAGTGGCACAATGACAGAGAGTGGAGGTGACGGCAGCAACAGCATGAGGTCAGAGAGTGGCACAATGACACAATGTGGATGTCACGGCACCAGCAACAGCAGCAGCAGCATGAGGTCATAGAGTGGCACAATGACAGAGTGTGGAGGTGGGTGGCAATACCAGTCCCTGGTAAAAATGGTGGTAGGCAGATGGAGAAACTGTCAGCAGATGTGTGGCATCAGGCGGGTGGTGGCATCAAAATAATGGCTGAGGCAGAAAGTTTGAACCCAGATACATTTCTCACAGTTTGGGTGAGGCGTCATGGCTGATGTAGTCCGACACCTAAGGCATTGGTGTGTGGAAATCCTGGCCGATCCACGCCTGATTCATCTTGACAAAGGTCAGTCGTTCCACATTTCTCGTGGACAAGCGGGTTCTCCTTGGGGTAACGATGGCCCCCGCAGCACTGAACACCTGCTCTGATGCCACACTACTGGCCGGGCAGGACAGCTTCTCCACTGCAAACTCGGCAAGTTGCGGCCACACATCCAGTTTGGCTGCCCAGTAGTCCAGTGGATCTTCTAACTGGGATGGCAGAGTGCTGTCCAAGTAGGCCACCACCTGTTGGTTCAGGGTCTGCTCCAGGTCCTGCTGCTGCTGGTGACTGCCCTCCTCACTAGAAAGCTGCTCATCAGTGACTCCAGACTTAGGTTGCTGATGATGGAGCTGATACTGATCCTACCCCCCCACCCAGGGCCGTTCCTAGGGGCGGGTGGGGCGTGCGAGCGCCCGGGGCGCCGAGGCTCCGGTCACCCGAGGGGGGCGCCGCCTGCCTCGCCCGCCCAGAGGATCGCCCCTGACTCTGCGCGACTGTTTTATAACAGTCGCGCAGAGCCAGCAGCTGCTCCTGCAGGGAGGAGGCGGGACGGATCGCTCCCCTCCTGCCTCCTCCCCTCTATGTATCAGCGCTCACTGAGCGCCGATACATACACAGCATCGTAGGGGGTGCACAGCTTTCACCGCGCCCCCTGCGACGCTCGATCTCCTCGGCTGGCAGCTCTGCCGCCGAGGAGATCCCTGGGAGCTGCGTGCAGCGTAAGCAGCATGATGACGTCACGCTGCTTACACTGCTCAGCAGCTCCCGGGGCTGGATGCGCGGACCGTGGTCAGGTGAGTAACTTTTTGTTATTTTATAATTAGCTACAGGGGGGATCTACTGGCTCCACTGGGGGCATCACTGGCTACAGGGGGGCATCATGGCTACAGGGGGGCAATCACTGGTACAGGGCCATCACTGGCTACAGGGGACATCACTGGCTACAGAGGGGCATCACTGGCTACAATGGGGGCATCTACTGGCTACAGGGGCATCTACTGGCTACAATGGGGGCATCACTGGCTACAATGGGGGCATCACTGGCTACAATGGAGGCATCACTGGCTACAGGGGGCATCACTGGCTACAGGGGGCATCACTGGCTACAATGGGGGCATCACTGGCTACAGGGGGCATCACTGGCTACAGGGGGCATCACTGGCTACAATGGAGGCATCACTGGCTACAGGGGGCATCACTGGCTACAATGGTGGCATCACTGGCTACAAGGGGGCATCACTGGCACAGGGGGGCATCACTGGCTACAATGGGGGCATCACTGGCTACAGGGGGGCATCACTGGCTAAAATGGGGGCATCACTGGCTAAAATGGGGGCATCACTGGCTACATTGGGGGCATCACTGGCTACAGGGGCATCAACTGGCTACAATGGGGGCATGTACTGGCTACAGGGGGCATCACTGGCTACAATGGGGGCATCACTGGCTACAGGGGGCATCACTGGCTACAATGGGGGCATCACTGGCTACAGGGGGCACACTGGCTACAATGGGGGCATCACTGGCTACAATGGGGGCATCACCGGTTACAGGGGGCATCACCGGTTACAGGGGGCATCTACTGGCTACAATGGGGGCATCACTGGCTACAAGGGGGCATCACCTGGCCACAGGGGCATCACCTGACTACGGAGGCATCACTGGCTATGGGGGGCATCATTGGCTACAGGGGGCTACTACGTGGCGACAGGGGGCATATTACATGGCTACCATATGAGGTGCTATAGATGGGGCATTTGTATAGAGATAGGAATTGGTAGAGAAGTGCTGATAAAGTGAGGAGTCTGAGATGTTTGTTTTGTAAATTTTACAGTGAAGAGTCGGGAGTAGTCGTCATG
This sequence comes from Phyllomedusa bahiana, assembly GCA_025379985.1. Taxonomy (NCBI): domain Eukaryota; kingdom Metazoa; phylum Chordata; class Amphibia; order Anura; family Hylidae; genus Phyllomedusa; species Phyllomedusa bahiana. Next base: position 49,895 of record JAODAL010023525.1, read on the forward strand.
GCGTCTGGGACAGATGGAAAAGAAGAAGAAGAGAAAGAGAACAACTCTTCAGAGACGTCTTCTGTGAGTCACTAAATATAACTTTACTGTAATCGCTTATATGTCTGCAGAGCCTGTGTACATTGGTATCCACCACTGTATGGTCACTGTATGCCGGGAATATTGGTTGTAGTATAATGGTTTATACTCAGTAATGGTCAGTTTGTATTATCTGGTCACTATATGGTGGTGATATGTGGTCATGGTGTGGTTTTATTATTCGGTCACTGTGTGCTGGTGATATGTGGTCTTTGTGGTCTTGGGATTCTGGTTTCATGCAGCAGTGTTATTTGGTAACTGTAGGACTATTATTTGGTAGTTCTATATGTAGCAGATTGTGGTCAAGCTTTTTGTATATTTTGGTTTATGGTGATGCAATGTGGCGCCATCTGTTACGGGGGGGGGGTGGGGGTGGCGACATTTATTCATCTCGCCCTGAGTGAAATTTATCCTAGGAACTGCACTGCCCCCACCTTTCCCCAGCAGCCGCGGCAGTAGTAAGTGAGCGCTGAAGAACCCCCCCGTCAGACCTGTCAGAGGAGGGATGATGCCACACATAGGTAGCGGCCAACTGACTACGGAGGATTTCCCTATAGTATTTGAGATTGCCTCCCTCTCAGCAGCTGGGAAAAAGGCTCCCATTTTGGACCGGTAGCGAGGGTCCAAAAGGGTGGAGAGCAAGAAGTCATCCCTCTGCCGGATGGTGACTATTTGGCTGTCACTAGCCAGGCAAATCAGCATGCTGCGGGCCATCTGCACAAGTGACTCCGAGGGGCTCCCTGCCTCAATCTCCACTGTATACTGCCATGGTGCTTGCGGGTCATCTGCCTCGTCTTCCTCATCTCCATCTAGCTCCTCCAGCTGCTCCTGCTCCTCCTCTCTTGTCACCTGGGTAAAAAATCCACTCATTTCACCAGACAATGCTTCTGCTCCAATGTCCTCCTCCTCTTCCTCCTCCTCCAGTTCAGTCCCCATCGGACTCATGTGGCCGCGAGATGTAGTCGCCACGTCTCCAGTCCCCTGCCCAGACAGATTTTTCAGCATCTGTTCCAGGAAATGAAGCAGTGGAATGACGTTATTTATCCTATAGTCCTGGCGACTGACAAATAACGTCGCCTCCTCGAATGGCCTCAGCAAATGCAGGTGACACGCATGAGCTGCCACTGGCTGACATAAAAGTTACACAGGGGAGTACTCCAGTCCGCCTGGATCATCAAAAAATCGTTAATGGCCTTTCTCTATTCATACAGTCGGTCCAACATGTACAGGCTGGAATTCCAACGGGTGGAAACATCGCATGTCAGAATGTGTTAGGGGAGGCCGTTCTGCGGCTGCAAATCGAGGAGGGTGTTCCTGGCTTTGTAGGAAAGGAAGAAGTGCATGCACAGTGTCCTGGCCATTTTCAGAAATTTCTGAAGATCGGTGGTAGACTTCAGGAACATTTTCACAACCAGATTGAACACGTGCGCCATGCAGGGCGCATGGGTCATCCCTCCTTGGTGCAGCGTGGACACCATGTTACTCCCATTGTCCGTCACCATGGTTCCGATTTGCAGTTGGCGCGGAGGAAGCCACACTGATTTCTTGCTGCACGATGCGGAGCAGTTCTTCCCCTGTGTGACTTCGTTCGCCGAGGCAAGCCAGGTGTAGACCTGCGTGACACCACTGTGCCCTACACATGTGGTATGATGGAGCAATACTTTTGGAGGCTGAGATGGTGGTGGTGGTGGAGGAGGAGGAGGCGGACATTGGCGCAGGAGCCGCAGTTTGACAACGTGGAGGAGAAAGCGGCGTCTCCTGTCCAAGTTGTTGGTGTGCCTGGGATGGAAGCACATTCACCCAGTGGGCCGTAAAGGACATGTACTGGCCCTGACCGTAGTTACAGCTCCAGACGTCCGCGCTGCCATGCACCTTGGAACAAACCGATAAGCTCAAGGACTGGCCCACCTTCTGTTCTACATATTTATGAAGTGCTGGTACTGCCTTTTTGGAAAAGAAATTACGGCTTGGAACTCTCCATCTCGGCTCGGCACAAGCCATTAGTTCTCTGAACGGTGCAGAGTCCACCATTTGGAAAGGGAGGGACTGCAGTACCAACAATTTGGACAGGAGCACGGTCAGCTTCTGCACCTTAGGATGGTTGGACGCATACTGTTGTCTCTTTGCAATCGCCTCGCTGAACGACTGCTGGCGCCATGAGTAGCGAGGAGCAGGAGCATCTGGACCAGGAGATGATGGCAAAGAGAAACAGCTCCCTTCTGCAGAGGTGGTGGAGCCTTGACTGGCTGTAATGACATGCGTGCCGCTGGGCTCTGCTGCTGCTGCGGCGGCAGGATGGACCATCACATCTGAGCCACGTTTCTCCCAGACCACCGGATGGTGATGCTGCATGTTTTGGCGCAGGGCCGTGGTGCCAACGTTAGCTCCCTGGCCACGCTTCACTTTCTGCCCACAGATTCTATATATACCCATATTCGGCTCCTCCGGTGTCTTAGCAAAGAACTGCCACACCGCCGAGTATCTGATTTTACCGCCGATGCTCCGCACTGAGTGACTACTGCCGCCGCTGCCTCGCTGAGCCCCTGTGCCGCTACTTTCTTGGACCTGCGAAGCGGGTTTTCTACCCCGTGGCCGCTTGGCTCCCAACTTCACACTGCTGCTACCCTGCTGACTCACTGCCACACAACCCAATTTCTGGCTGCGCCGCTGCCTGACCCGCAAGCTGACGCCCTCTTCTCCTGATGATGATGAAGCCCTTGCTTCACCCGGCTCCCATGTGCGGTTGGCTACATCATCATCATCAATTTGTGTTTCATCGTCACTGCTGTCCTCATCACCAGTCTTGGTATGCAGAGGCTGACCCCTCACAACATGACCTCCCATGCCACTCTCCACATATACATTTTGCCGCCTACTGCAAGAAGCAGGGGATATTGGCCCCATTTCTTCGCTGCCAAGTAGCTTCTGACTGCCCTCCTCAAATTGTTCATCCTTGCTATATAGTGGCGCTGAGCCCAGACCACATAGTAGATCTCTGGCTGAGGGAACCGGATGGGACAGAGGCGGGTTGAGGACAGGTGAGGGCCGCTGACCCGCTCCCGGGCCATGCCAACTAAGGGTTGTGTCTGACGTTCCCACCGACTCTTGGCTGGGGTTGTCAGATGTCATCTGGGAGGAAGTGGATGACCTAGTCAACCAATCAAGAACCCTTGGGTTGCTGGTCAGCACACGGCCGCTAGATGACACCGGCAGTTCTGGCCTCACCGTGTGACCCTTGCTGCGACGTCCCCTTGCTGTGCCGCGACCTGGGCCTGTTCCAGGAATGTTTGTGCCACTGCCACTCACAGATGAAGAGCCTGCCACCTCTCTGTCTGACATACTGTTTGTTCTAAAATATACAGACACTGTTTGATGAAGATATCTGTATATGATAAATACACACCCTGTATTTGACTCCAAATGAACCCACTAACAAGCTTGGGTAACCCTTGGATATAAATTGCGCTCCACAAATGGGCAGGAAAAATTGACTTGTATGTGCCGTTTAAAAACACTGTGTATTTTACTGAATATAAAAGCACAAACAGGCTTAATTAACCTTCGGATATGAATTATGCTACAGGCAAAATTGCTTCTTTGGCGGTGAAAAAGAACGATTCTTTTAGTGACCACAACAGCAGAAAAACGCTTAATTAACCACTGGATGTAAATTGCACAAAAGTAAATATGCTGCCAACAATTACCAGCTTTGTAGCGTGTTAAAATGGCGTGTATTTTACGGTACAGAACAACAGAAAAACTTGTAATTAACCTTCGGTTATGAATTATGCTACAGGCAAAATTTCTTCTTTGGAGGTGAAAAAGAACGTTTCTTTTAGTGACCACAACAGCAGAACAACGCTTAATTAACCCCTGGATCTAAATTGCGCAAAAGAAATGAGCAACCAAAAATTAAGTGGTATTTGGATTGTAAAAACGCTGTTTCTTTAAATGAATACAACAGGAACAGGCTTAGATAACCCTTGGATATTCAATGTGCTGAAGAACTGAGCAGATAGCATTAAAATGTATATGCAGCTGCATTGGAAGCACACTGGACTTCAGTTCCAATACCCCACAAAATCAGAATTAGAACGTAAGAGAAGCAGTCTCTGAGACAAGCTGTGACACCTCCCAAAAATCGCTGTATAAAAGTGAGTTTTTTAGTATGAGATATCATAAGCAGCCGCGGCAGCACCTTCCCTACTCAGTACAGTGAGAGCGGTATGAGCTCCCAGCGTCGCGCCCGGACTTATATAGTGCGGTGACGTCACAGAATCCCACTGGTCTCTGATTGGCTTCATCTCTGCACATGTCATGTAGGCTATGCCCTTCTTCCTCCCAGACGTCTTTGCCCCATGTAACGCCATGTGCTCGCAGCCATTTTATCATTTAAAAACACACTTCGTTCCCGCGAATTACCCCAAACTTCGTCTTCGTTCAGAATTGAAGTTTTCCTGAAATTCTAAACTAATTCCACTTCGTTAGAATCAATTCGCCCATCTCTAGCTGTGACACTTGGGTACTTCTTGTCTGACCGTTCATAACCATTTACATCAGCATAGTCTGCGTGCTAGACAACCAGAAAGGGTACCTGACCATACCACCAGTCGCAAGCATCATTTTCTTGCATGGGGCAGGAAGCATCTATGCTGGATGAGGGACCACTGTACTCAGTGCTGTTCAGTGATGAAAATCAATTCACTCTGAGCAGAAATTATGGCCACCAGCGATGCTGGAGACATCATGGAGAGGGCTATGCATTAGCCACTGTCGTCACCAGACATGACTTTGGTGGTGGTAGTGTTACAGTGTGGGCAAGTGTGTTTCCTATCAATACAGAAATGACCTACACTTTGTGAATGGAACAGTGACAAGCTTCTACTACTTAAATAATATCATTAATTCAGACATGGTGCCTCTGAATGAACAACACAGGGCTATTTTCATCTTCATGGATGACAATGCTCCAGCTCATCAAGGTCATATCATAAGGGAACGGCTGTTGGAAACTGCAGTACCACAAATTGAGTGGCCTGCACTTTCTCCCAACCTTAACCCCATAGAAAACTTGTGGGATCAGCTGACTCACCATGTAAAAGCTCATAACTCTGTGCCCCTGCATAGAGATGAGTGAACAGTAAAAAGTAGTAAAGCATAAAAAAATATAACATTTGAAATTATACAGACCCGCACAGTAAAGTTATCTTTTCATTTATAGAGATGAGCGAGTCGAACTTCGAACAGTAGTGGTGTTTTGTTTGAGGTCGAACTCGAACACCATTAAAGTCAATGGGAGATGATGTTCTGGTTAATTTTTATACCTATACAGGTGAGGAGAAGCTGTAGTTACCATCCATAACAGTAAACTGGATACGTGGAACAACTCAGTGAAGAAAGTTTGGCTCTAAGAGTGACCATTCAATGGCTAACTGAAAAGAAGAGGACAGCTTGCAAGCAGGGGCGTAGCTATAGGAGGTGCAGCGGTAGCAGCTGCTAGGGGTCCCTGCATCCTGAGGGGGCCCAAAAGCCCCTTTGACATATCAGAAGATACCGGTATTGGAAATGGCACATGGTAACTGGCAGGAGCCCCATTTCACTTTTTTCACCAGGGCCCAAGAACTTCAAGTTACGCCTCTGCAGGCTGGACTAAATTTGATGGCAGTACCATTGGTGGCAGTGAGAACATGCCAATGAGGAACATGGAGGTTCCCGTTCAACTAGATTAGAGGGCAGAGGCGTAACTAGAGTTGCCTGGGCCCCATAGCAAGCTTTTGGATGCCCACCACCCCACCTCCCCGACCACGAATATTTATCAGGACCTCTTAGGTGATGCAATTACTATATAATACAAGGAGTGAACACCTCACCATAGATATTCCCATCATACTGCTACCAAACAAATCCCACTATAGCCAGATCAACATTACCAATAGCTCTACTACATATGGACCTGATTATACCGCAAGAACACGACCATTAATTACCACCAAGCAGTGACTGAATAATACCCCTACACTATTACTGAATAAAGATCTGTATACAAAAACTTGTATTACCGCCATATAGTGACCATACAGTGGTATATACCAGTGTACACAGGCTCTGCAGACTGTATATTACCTCCATACAGTGACCATATAGTGGTAGCTACCAGTGTACACAGGCTCTTCAGACATATAAGTAATTATAGCACAGCTACATCTTGTGACTCACAGGTGACGTTTCTCTGATGAGACGTTGACTTTCCCTTTTGTTCTGCAGCCGGTCCAAACCACCATTATGACTTCTCCCGGCCACCACTCGTCCCTGCAGATTTAGTCACAAATATCTTAGAATCCTCACTTTTCCAGCACCTCACTCCCTGCCCTCCACCTATGTACAAACTTCCCATGGGTGGGAGAGCAGGTACAGGTCATAGCTAAGAGGCAAAGTCTCCTAGAGGGGAGGAACAGAGGATTCACCCCCTGGGGATTGTATTACAGCTATGGCCTCTACCCCTTAGAATCATGTTACCAGGTAGACTCCCATTAAATAGGTTCATAGGCCCTTAAGGTCTTAGTTAGGCAAGTAGGCTACAGGTAGGTAGTTAGATTGGCCCTAGGTAGGCAGTAGTTAGGCCCCAGTTAGGTAGGCAGCCCCCAGGTAGACAGGTAGGCTGTAGGTAGGCCCCAGGTAGCTAAGTAGGCAGGGCACAGGTAGGTTGTAGGTAGGCCCCAAGTAGTTAGGCTACAAGTACATAGGTAGATTGGCCCTAGGCAGGCAGCCATCAGGTAGCTAAGTAGGCTGTTGCTAGATCCCTGGTAGCTAGGTAGGCAGTAGGTGGACCACAGGTAGCTAAGTAGATAAGCTATAGGTGGGGTCCACAGAGGTGAGTAAATAGACTATAGGGGGCTACAAATAGGCAGGCAGGCTTTAGGCAGGCTAAAAGGACCAAATAGGTAGGCAGACAGGAATTGAGGTAAGCTATAGGAGCCATATAGGTAGGCAGGCAGGGTTTAGGTAGGCTATAGGGGCAATATAGGTAGGCAAAGTATAGGGGCTATATAGGTAGGCAGAGTATAGGGGCCATATAGATAGGCAGGTTTTAGGTAGGCTATAGGGGCCATATAGGTAGGCAGGCGAGGTTTAGGTAGGCTATATGGGGCATAAAGGTAGGCAGGCAGGGGTTTGGTAGCTATAGGGGCCATATAGGTAGGCAGGCAGGCAGGGGTTAGGTAGGCTATAGGGGCCATATAGGTAGGCAGACAGGGTTAGGTAGGCTATAGGGGTCCATATAGGTAGGCAGAGTTTAGGTAGGCCATAGGAGCCATATAGGTAGACAGGCAGGGTTCAGGTAGGCTATAGGGGGGTGATATAGGTAGCCAGGCAGGGTCAGGTGGACTATAGGGGGGTCAGATAGGCTATAGGTGGGTCAGATAGGTAGCCAGGCAGGGTCATGTAGACTATAGGGGGTCATTAGGTACCAGCAGAGTCAGGTAGCTTTAGGCAGATGGGGGCCCCAAATCGTAGGCTATAGGGGGGTCAGATAGATAGCCAGGCAGGGTCAGATAGGCTATAGGAGGGTCAGGTAGGTAGTCAGGCAGGGTCAGATAGGCTATATGGGGGTCAGGTAGGTAGCCAGGCAGGGTCATGTGAGCTATAGGAGGGTCAGGTATGTAGCCAGGCAGGGCCAGGTATGTAGCCAGGCAGGGTCAGATAGGCTATAGGTGGGTCAGGTATGTAGCCAGGCAGGGCCAGGTATGTAGCCAGGCAGGGTCAGGTATGTAGCCAGGCAGGGTCAGATAGGCTATAGGAGGGTCATGTATATAGCCAGGCAGGGTCAGGTAGGTAAACAGGAAGGGCCAGGCAGGGCCAGATAAGTAGCCAGGCAGGTTAGGTGGGTAGCGAGGCAGGGCCAGACAGGGCCAGGAAGGTAACCAGGCAGGGCCACGTAGGTAGCCAGGCAAGGTCAGGTATGTAGGCAGGCAAGGCCAGGTATGTAGCCAGGCAGGGCCCGGTATGTAGCCAGGCAGGGTCAGGTATGTAGCCAGGCAGGGCCAGGTATGTAGCCAGGCAGGGCCAGGTAGGTAGCCAGGCAGGGTCAGGTATGTAGCCAGGCAGGGTCAGGTAGGTAGCCAGGCAGGGCCAGGTATGTAGCCAGGCAGGGTCAGGTAGGTAGCCAGGCAGGGCCAGGTATGTAGCCAGGCAGGGTCAGATATGTAACTGTAATTAAAAAAAAATATATAATAAATCCCTTACTCACCTGCCCCACGCTCCCTCGCAGCACAGCTTCCGGGCATTCTGCTTGGTGCAGGCGGCGCAATGACCCAAGTCAGCACTGTTGGCCGGCGCCTGGTAGCAGATTAGCAGAGCAGAACTCCGGAGGCCCTCTGCTCTGCTAACACTGGGCAGTCCTACCTTTGAACGCTCGGGCCGGAGGGCCCAGGCGTTCAGAGTCAGCATGCACCGGGCCCCGCAGTGTCGCGTCCGCCGGTAGTGAACTGTTATGTTCATTGCCGGCGGGCGCAGGAGCTGGGGAGGCAGACTAATCAGCAGCTGCCCCGGGGCCCGGATCCCCTAAGAGCCCGGCCCTGTGGCAGCTGCTATGTATGCTACCCCGGTAGTTACGCCCCTGTTAGACGGCAGTACTATTGGTGGCAGAGAGAACATGGCAGTGGGGAACATGGTGGTTCCGGTTCGACTAGATTATATAGCAATTCCATTGGTGGCAACGAGAACATGGCAGTGGAGAACATGGAGGTTCCGGTTCGACTAGATTAGACGGCAGCACTATTTGTAAACACAATATAATATCAGTAGCACTCTATAAGGCACTAAAAACGGTCAACAAAGACATAAGAATTTTTGGAACAGCTTTTTGCTCAAAGGGAATACATAAAAAAAAATTTTGAGGTTCTTAGTGTCTTTTTTGATCAAAACTGCAAATGCCCCCTACCGGGGCAAGGGACCCCAATTCAGATGGGAACCCAACCTACAGTTATCTTTGGTCCCTGTTTCAGACCTCCAATTTTCAGGGTTGGAAGGCTCCACTAAAAAACCTATTGATTAAAAAACCTTGAGGGGTGGAGTTTAAGCACTCCTTAAATGGAATTTGCCACCCCCCATACAGACAGTCAAAAACAAAATCTGGTTAGCAATCCGTTTTGAAAAACAAACGTACAGGTGCATTTTCCTTAGTGTACTTTTTTTTATCAAAACGGAAAAGGGCCCCTATGGGGAAAGGCGACCCAAATTTGGGTGGGAACCTTTGCTACTGTTCCCTTTTTTTGGTGTCTGTTCGACCTCCATGTTACTTCTTTTCCAAAGAGACAATGGGGTCTTTTGACTTTTATAAAAATAAATCAACGGGGATCTCTGACCATTCTTTTTGCCCCGGGTTTGTCGATGTCATTGACTAGTAAACTGTAGCAGTCTTTTGAAAATTTGGAAAATACACATTTAAACTACACTACATCTCTTTTCGAGTTTCCTTTTCCTCCTGCTTAAAAATTGTTTTTCTACTGTGCCAACACTAATTTATTTAAAATAACCCCGTATGACCTTGTTTTGATGCATACACCCTTGAAATCCTCCTCTTGTAGCCCCCCAAACTTATTTTTGAAATGCCCCCACCCGTACTAGTAAAGTACCAAGTCCCGTTATCCTAACCTCGATGTTCCCCTTTGCCATGTTCTCGCTGCCACCAATGGTACTGTTGCCTTATGTTCTCGAACTGGACCCTCCATGTTCCCCATTGCCTAATCTCGTCAAACCGGAACCTCACTTTTCCCCATTGCCTAATGATGTTGAACTGGATACTCCATGTTCCCCATAGCCTAATCTTGTTGAACAGAAACCTCACTGTTCCCCATTGCCTAACCTTGTCAAACTGGAACCTCCATGTTCCCCACTGCCATGTTCTCGTTGTCACCAATGGTACTGCTATCTAATCTGGTCCGCTGCTCCTCCTTTTTTTCTGTCGCTTTAAGAGCCAAATTATATTCACTAAGTTGTTCCACATATCCAGTTGACTCTTCTGCATGGAAATTACAGGTTCTTATCACCTGTATAGGTTCCTCATTGGCATGTTTTTGCTGCCACCAATGGTACTGCCGCCTAATCTTGTCGAACCAGAACTTCCCTGTTCCCCATTGGCATGTTCTCACTTCCATCAATGGTACGGCTATCTAATCTAGTCCAGCCTGCAGAGTTCAAATTCTTGGGCCTTGGTGCAAAAAATTAAATGGGGCCCCACCATTACAAGGGCTGCCATCAGTCATCAGGGCATTTAGCATAATCAAATGGGGCCCCCACCCATTACTAGTTCTTATTTTTTAACATATCAGTGAGCTCCTTTTTGATTAGGGCTCATGACAGGAGTACTGCCCGTACTGCCCTATTGGCCAGTGCCAGTTACCATGTGCCATTTCCAATACCTGTGTTTTCTTGTGTCAAAGGGGGTTTTGGGCCCCCTCAGAATGCAGGCCCAGTAGCGGCTGCTACCGCTGCATCCCATATAACTACGCCCCTGCTAGCTAAACCTCCATGTTCCCCACTGGGATGTTCTTGCTGCCACCACATATATTACATTTACAAAGCTTGAAAGCAGAGGCATAACTTGAAGATCTTTGGTGAAAAAAGTGAAATGGGTCTCCTGCCAGTTACCATGTGCCACAACCTCAAACAGTCACACTCCAAACTCCACAAAGGTGAAGACTAAAGAGCTGTCAAAGTACACCAGAAACAAAATTGTAGCCCTGTACCAGTCTGGGAAGACTGAATCTGCAATAGGCAAACAGCTTGGTGTGACGAAATCAACTGTGGGAGCAAAAATTAGAATATGGAAGACACGCAAGACTACTGTTAATCTCCCTCAATCTGTGGCTCCATGCAAGATCTCACCACGTGGAGTCAAAACGATCATAAGAACAGTGAGCAAAAATCCCTGAACCAGACGGGGGGACCTAGTGAATGACCTGCAGAGAGCTGGGACCAACGTAAAAAAAGCTACCATCAGTAACACACTATGCCGCCAGGAACTCAGATCCTGCAGTGCCAGATGTGTCCCCCTGCTTAAACCAGTACATGTCTGGGCCTGTCTGAAGTTTTCTAGAGAGCATTTGGATGATCCAACTCGTCGTTTTTGGAGGAGAGAGAATGCTGAGTTGCATCCAAAGAACACCATACCTACTGTGAAGCATGGGGGTGACCACATCATGCTTTGGAGCTGTTTCTCTGCAAAGGGACCAGGAAGACTGATCCATGTACATGAAAGAATGAATGGAGCTTGTGAGATTTTGAGCGCAAACTTTCTTCCATTAGCAAGGTCATTGAAGATGAAACGTGGCTGGGTCTTTCAGCATGACAATGATCCCAAGCACACCACTAGGGCAACAAAGGTGTGGCTTCGTAAGAAGCATTTCAAGGTCCTGAAGTGGCCTAGCCAGTCTCCAGATCTCATAGAAAACCTTTGGAGGGAGTTGAAAGTCGGTGTTGCCCAGCGACAGTCCCGAAACATCACTGCTCTAGAGGAGATCTGCATGGAGGAATGGGGCAACAGACTAGCAACAATGTGTGTCAACCTTGTGAAGACTTACAGAAAACGTTTTACCTCTCTCATTGCCAACAAAGGATATGTAACAAAGTATTGAGAAAATTTTTTTGTATTGACCAAATACTTATTTTTCCACCTAATTTCAAATTCTTTCCCTATCAGACAATGTGATTTTCGGGATTGTTTTTTCTTTTTTCTCTCATAGTTGAGGCTACCCTTTATTTCAATTTTCAGGGGCCCCTTTCATCTTTTTAATGGGAGAAATTGTACAATTGTGGCTGACTTTTTTTTCCCTACTGTTATGTGGATCCCCCCCAAAATGCACTGTATAGTTCAGCGTTATTTGGGCTTAAAAACTGTCAAAATTAAATTTTGTGATGTTGAGTAAAATTTTGCACAGAAGAAACTTTTCCCGGGTAATACTGTATGAAAATAAAAGATGGATATTTGAAAGATATTGCACCCCCCCAAATGCAAAAAAATAAGTTTTTTTACACCAGTTAAATTTTTTTTACAACCAACCACTATTTAAAATATATTTCTTTGTATCGAAGATTTGGAGACAGTGCATTATACAATTACTGAACACCCATAGCTGCAAATATTAACTTTTCTGCATAATTTTTCACCAACCAACCACAAATTTCGCAAAATACCAACTTCTGGATGTGGGAAAGATGCAGCCAGCAATCCCTAACTATTGTTGTCTATGATTCCCTAAGATTTCTGTCCACCCCCCCCCTCCCAAATAACAACCTAAATAGTTTAATGCGTTTGCCTGTATGCAAGCCAGCAGACAGAGAGCAGTCTGTACAGTACAGAGAGGGGGATGAAAATGGTATTCTGAACGCATTCAGAATGAAATATATATATATATATCAATATCATATATATATATCATGGGCATGTTATTTTGCACCCTAGCCCCGCACCTCACGATAGTTTTTGATCTTTTCTGTGCGTGCACTGATTTGATGTCAAAAGTGAAAAGTGCAGAAAAGGGGC
>JAODAL010023526.1:0-62512 GCA_025379985.1 Phyllomedusa bahiana
CAATCCCTGTATTAGAAAAAACCCATTTAATAAAAATAAAAAAAGAGAAAAAAGATTGGTGGGATGCCATCCTTTTTAAAAAAATGTGTTTTTAGAATTAAAAACTAAAAAACTTGCATGTACAAAATAGCTGATACAAATATTCCTCTGAATGTACAAGGGAGGTATAGGAAGATTGAACAATTTGGGTCCCCCCAGGACAGGTATAGAAATGCCAGTGAAACTAAAATGGGGGTTTAAAAAAGACCCTTTTTCCGGCACTTTTTAAACTGGGGGTCATGCATTTTGGGGGCTCATGCTGTGGCCCAGGAAGGTATAGAATGTCCATGAAACTAAAATGGTGGTTGAAAGACCCCTTCCCGGGCTTTTTTTAAAAAATTGGGGTCATGCGGTTTGGGGGGCTCGTGGGGCCCCGGACGGGATATCTATGTCCAAAAAATAAAATGGTGGTTGAAAGACTACTTTTTTCCACCCTTTTTTTAAATTTGGGGGTCATGAGGTTTGGGGCTCATGCGGCCCCAGGCAGGTATATCAATGTCCTTGAAACCTAAAAGGGTGATTGAAAATCCTTTTCCGCACTTTTTAATCGGGGGTCATGCGGGTTTGGAGCTCATGCGTGGCCCAGGACGGGTATAGTCAATGTCCAGTGAAACTAAAATGGGGGTTTGAAGACCCTTTTCCGGGCACTTTAAATCTGGGGTTATGCATTTTTGGGGTCAGCTGTGGCCAGGACAGGGATAGTCTTGTCCATGAAACTAAAATGGTGGTTGAAAGACCCCTTTTTTCCGGCACTTTTAACTGGGGTCATGCAGGTTTGGGGCTCATCTGTGGCCCAGGACAGTATAGCCAATGTCCATGAAACTAAAATGGGGTTGAAAGACCTTTTTTTCCCGGGCACCTTTTAAATCTCGGGGTCATGCGGGTTTTGGGGGCTCATGCGTGGCCAGGACAGGGTAGCTTTGCCAGTAAAATCAAAAGGGTGGTTAAAAAGACCCTTTTTTTTGGCATTTTTTAAATCGGGGGTCATGCGGGTTTTGGGGGGTCAGCTGTGGCCCAGGACAGGTATAGTCAAGTCCATGAAACTAAAATGGGGTTGAAAACTCCTTTTCCGGCACTTTTTAATCTGGGGTCATGCAGGTTTGGGGTCATGCTGTGGCCCAACAGGTATAGTCAATGCCCATGAAACTAAAATGGGGTTGAAAGATCCTTCTTCCGGCACTTTTTAATCGGGGTCATGCGGGTTTTGGGGCTCATGCTGTGGCCCAGGAAGGGTATAAAATGCCAGTGAAAAAAAAGGGGTGTTAAAGACTCCTTCTTCCGGACTTTTTAATCTGGGGTCATGCAGGTTTGGGGCTCATGCTGTGGCCCAGGCAGGTATAGTCGTCCAGTAAACAAAATGGGTGGTTGAAAGACTCCTTTTTCCCCATTTTTAAAAATCTCGGGTCTGCGGGTTTTGGGGCTATGCTGTGGCCAGGACGGGATGTCTTTGTTCGTGAAACTAAAATGGGGTTGAAAGACTCCTTTTTCCGCCTTTTAATCTGGGGTCTGCTTTTTTGGGCTCATGCTGGGGCCGGGACGGGTATAGTCAATGTCCATGAAACTAAAATGGGGGTTGAAAGACTCCTTCTTCCGGGCATTTTTAACTGGGGTCATGCAGGTTTGGGGCTCATGCTGGGGCCCCAGGACAGGTTTTTAAATGTCCGGGAAAAACTAAAAGGGTGGTTGAAAGACCCCTTTTTTTCCGCCACTTTTTAAACTTGGGTCAGCGGTTTGGGTCATGCTTGGCTCAGGACAGGATAGTCTTGTCCAGGAAATAAAAGGGGGGTTAAAAGACCCTTTTTCCCGGGGCACTTTTTAATCTGGGGTCATGCGGGTTTTGGGGGCTCATGCTGTGTTTCAGGACGGGGAAATCTTTGTCCAGTGAAACTAAAAGGGTGGTTGAAAGACCCCTTTTTTCCGGCACTTTTTAATCGGGGGTCATGCAGGTTTGGGGCTCATGCTGCGTTCCAGGACAGGGATAGTCAATGTCCAGTTCAAATAAAATCATACTGCCTTCTGGCACTTTTTAATTTGTGGGTCATGCAGGTTTAAGGGTCATGCTGTGGTACAATACAGGGATAGTGAATGGTGTGTGACTTTTTTTCTGTGGCTTTTATAACCTAAGTGTGTTGCCTAAGATTTAGCACGTATCCAGTTTGCTGTTGTGGATGTTTATTCCAGCTTCTCCAGCCCTGTTTGGGTGTAAGAATGAAGGTGTTTTTCCTCTCCCATAGACTTTAATGGTGATCGGCGATAATCTATTATCGACTATCAGAGATCGTCTCGATAATTGCCGATATCGACTATCGACCAGATGACTATAGTCAACGTAATTGCTCATCACTAATAACCAAAGGTTAATTACAAGTTTTTCTCTTGTTGTGTACTGTAAAATACACGCCATTGTAACACGCTACAAAGCTGTTAGTTTTTGGTTGCTCAATTATTTTGCGCAATTTACATCCGGGGGTTAATTAAGCGTTGTTCTGCTGTTGTGGTGACTAAATGAAAACGTCTTTTTCACCGCCAAAGAAGACATTTTTCCTGTAGCATAATTAATAACCGAAGGTTAATTACAAGTTTTCTCTTGTTTGTACCGTAAAATACACGCCATTGTAACACGCTACAAAGCTGGTATTTTTTTGGTTTCTCAATCTTATTTGCGCAATTTACTCCAGGGTTTTAATTAAGCGTTGTTCTGGTGTTGTGGTCACTAAAAGAAACCGTCTTTTTAAACCGCCAAAAAAAGACACTTGTCCTGGATCAGAAGTCATATCTCAAGGGTAATTAAGCCTGTTTGTGCTTTTACATTCAGTAAAATACACAGTGTTTTTAAACGACACATACAAGTAAATTTTTCATGGCCTTTTGTGGAGCGCAATTTATATCCAAGGGTTAACCAAGCTTGTTACTGGGTTCATTTGGAATCAAATACAGGGTGGTATTTATCAATATAAGATATCTTCATCAAACATGTCTGTACATTTTAGAAAAAAACAGTATGCAGACAGAAGGTGGCAGGGCTCTTCACCTGCGAGTGGCAGTGGCACAAACATTCCTGGAGCAGGCCCAGGTCACAGCACAGCAAGGGGACATCGCAGCAGGGGGCACTCGGTGAGGCCACAACTGCCGGTGTCATCTAGCGGCCGTGGGTTGTTCAGCAAAACCCCAATTTGGTTCTTGATTGGTTGATTAGGTCATCCACTTCCTCCCAGATGACATCTTACAACTCCAGCCAAAATCTGGGGGAACTTCAGACACAACCCTTATTTTGGCAGGGCCCCGGGCTGATCAGCGGCCCTCACCTGTCCTCAACCCCCCTCTTCCCCCCGGGTTTCCCCCTCACCAATATCTACTATGTGGTCTGGGTTCCCCACTTATAAATGTGAAAATTTTGAGGAGGGCAGTCAGCAGCTATTTGGGACGAGAAATGGGGCCAATACCCCTGCTTTTGCATACGGAAAAGTTAGATGGGGAGGGTGGCATGGGAGGAAATGTTGTGAGGGGTCGCCTCTCTACCAAGCCCGGGTGATGGGACACAGTGACATGAAACACAAATGATGATGATGTAGCCGCCCGCACTTGGAGGGGGGTTGAAGCAAGGGTTTCATCATCTCAGGAGAAGAGGGCGTCAGAAGTGGGTTGTGTGGCCGTGAGTCAGCAGGGTAGCAGATGAAGGGGGCAGGAGCCAAGCGGCCAAGGGGAAAAACCCCTTCGCAGGCCAAGAAAGACGGCACAGGGGCCACAGGCAGCGGTGGTAGTAGTCACTCTGCGGGGGTGTTGGGGGTAAATTAGCTCTCGGCGGTGTGGCAGTTCTTTGCAAGAAAACCCGAGGGGCCCCAAAATGGGTATATGTAGAATCTATGGGCAGAAATTGAACTGGCCAGGGAGCAACGTTGGCACCCCGGCCCTGCGTCAACACATCAGCGCCACCATCCGGTGGCTTGGGGGGAAAGTGGGTCAGATGTGGGGGGCCATCGTGCCGCCGCAGCAGAGCACGGCCAGTGGGACCATGCCATTGCAGCCCTCAAGGACCCCCATCTCTCAGAAGGGGGCTGTTTTTTTTGCCATCCCCCCTCCCCCCCGAGATGCTCCTGTCCTCGCTACTCAGGGGGTGGTGAAATTTTCCAACACCATGTAAGAGGTGAATTCTCAAAAATTCGATTCGGTGACTTTTTCCGAATTTCCCACAAATTTTTTCGGTCAAATTACTTCGGGGCGAATCGCATTAAAAAACAGCTATTTCCCGGGTGTACAAGCCGCAGGGTGTGTAGAACATTTGCCCTGCTTAAATATGGGGGGAGCTTGGTTTGGTCTTATCAATGTTGTTTTTTTATGACACGAGATGACTGTCGCCCCCTTAGAAACGCTTCACTATAAAATTTCCCGGGCACTTAAGGGGAAAAAAATGACCAAAAAACTGAACAGGAAGGGCCCGATAAAGTCATGGCAGCAAAAGGGGAAAAAAAGCTGAGAGTTTTTTCAGGGGCAACATCAAGATAGGGTGGAGGTGACGGGGGCAGCCCAAAGCAGCAGGGGTCAGAGAGGGGGGCACAATGACATTCGGGAGGGTGGAAAAAAACGGGAGTAGGCCACAGAGTGGCACAATACGAGATTGGAGGTGACGGGGGCGGGAGCAACAGCATGGGGGCGAAGTGCACAATGACACAGTGTGGATGTTACGGCACCAGCAACAGAGTAGCCATGAGGTCATAGAGTTGCACAATGACGGGGTTTTGGGAGGTGGGGGCAATCCAGTCCCGGAAAAAGAGGGTTGGTGGCAGAGGGAAATTGTCGCAGATGTGTGGCACAGGGGGGGGGGGCACAGCATAGTGGCTGTGGCAGGTATTTTTAACCCAGACTAATTCTCTCATTTGGGGGTGGGGCATCATGGCTGATGTAGTCTGACGCCAAAGGGCTTGGTTTTGGGGAAACCCAGGCCGATCCACCCGATTCATCTTGACAAAGGTCAGTCGTTCCCCATTTCCTGGACAAACGGGTTCTCCTTTGGGGTAACAGGCCCCCCCCGCACTGAACACCCCCTCGATGCCACACACGGCCGGGGAGGGCATTTTTCCCTCAAAAACGGAAGTTTCGGCCCCCACATCCAGTTTGGGGTGCCCATAGTCATGGATCTTTTAACTGGGGTGGCAGAGTGCGTCCAAGTAGGCCACCCTTTGGTTCAGGGGGCGCTCCCGGTCCTGCTGCTGCTGCTGGGAGCCCCCCTCACTAGGCGGGTAAAGGAAGCTGCTCATCAGTGACCCAGACTTAGGTTTCTCTGATGGAGCGGTCTGCCCCAACCCCCCCACCTTCCCCCAGCACCGCGGCAAGGGAGTACATAGCGCTGAAGAACCCCCCCTGTAGACCCGGGCAGAGGGGGGCGATGCCCCACCAAAAAGGCCCGCGGGCCCAAATGATTTCGGGGATTTCCCCATAGTATTTGATTTTGTCCTTTCCCCCTCCCGCAGCTTGGGGAAAAAATCCCCATTTTTTTGGAACCCCCCGGTTCGTGGGTCCAAAAAAGGGTGGGAGATCCAAAAGTCATCCCCCTGCCGGATGCTGAAAAAAATTTGTCTGTCACTTTTCCAGGCAAAACCCGCATGCTGCGGGGGCCCTCTGCACAAGTGACTCCCCCAGGGGTCCCTGCCTCCCCTCCCCCACTGTAAACCCGCCACGGTGCTTGCGGGTCATCTGCCTGGTTTTTCCCTCATCTCCTTCCCCCCTCCCCCAAAGCGGGCCCCTGCCCCCTCATCTCTTGTCCCCTGGGTAGAAAACCCATCATTTCCCCAAAGGACAATTTTTCAGCATCTGTTCCGGGACTAAAAGCAGGGGAAATTGACGTTTTTCCCAATTCCCGTAGTCCTGGCGCCCTGAAAAAAAACGTGGTTTTCCTGGGAAGGGGCCTCAAAAAAAACGGCAGGTGTAAACCCCCAGGGAGCTGCCACGGGTTTTGAAACAAATTTTCAAAAAGGGGATACCCCTGTCCGCCTGGCTCATAAAAAAATGGGTTTAATGGCCTTTTCTCTGCCCCCATACAGTGGGTCCAACATGTGAAAAGGCCGGGAATTCCAAGGGGTTTGGAAAAATCGCTTTCCCAGGTGTTTTGGGGGAGGGCCCCGTTTTCCCCGCTGCAAATGGGGAAAGGGTTTTGGGTTCCCTGGTTTGGGGAAGGGATGAAGTGCATGCACATTTCCGGGCCCCATTTTCAGTTTTCTTCTGAAGATCGGTTGGGGGCCCCTTCGGGGAACCTTTTTACAACCAATTGAATACCCCATGCGCCATCGGGGGGGGCCCCAGGGGCCCATCCCCCCCCCTCGGTGAACCCCGCGGACCCCAAAAAACGTTACTCCCCATTGTCCGTCCCCATTTTTCCCCGTTTTTGAAGGTTGGGCCCGGGGAGAAAAGGACCACTTTCGATTTTTTGCTGCATAAAAGCGGAGCATTTCCCTCCCCTGTGTGCCCTTTGTTCGCCGAGGGCAAGCCAGGGGTAAAACTGCGTTACACCGCTGTGCTCTCCCCACATGTGGTATGAGGGACCCAGTCCCTTGTGGAGGCTGAAGTGGGGGTTTGGTGGGGGAGGAGGAGGAGGGGGAAAATTTGGGCCGCAGGAGCCGCAGTTTGACAACGTGGAGGGGGAAAAGCGCCTTTTTCCTGTCCAAGTTTTTGGGTGTGCCTGGGCGGGAAGCAAAATTTCACCCAATGTGCCGTAAAGGACTTTGTAACTGCCCCTGACCGTAGTTACACCTCCAGCGTCTGCCGGGCCGTGCACCGGGGAAAAACAAACCGATAAGCTCAAGGACGGGCCCCCAATTTCGGTTTACTTTTTTTTGTGAAAGTGTGGGTCGCCCTTTTTGGAAAAAAAATTACAGTTTGGGGAACTTCCATCTCGGCTGGGCACAAGCCATTATTTTCTCTGAAGGTGCAGGGTCCCACCTTTGGAAAGGGGGGGGACTGCAGTACCAAAACTTGGACAGGACCCCACGGCCCACTGCTGCACCTTGGATGGTTGGCGCATACTTTTAATCCCCCTTTGCAACCCCCCCTCGCGGGAACAATGCTGGGAAATGAGTAGAAAAGGAGCGGGAAAGCATCTGGACGGGGAAATGATAGAAAAGAGAAAAAAGCTCCCCCTTTTGCAGAGGTGGTGGAGCCTTGACTGGGTTTCAATGGCATGGTGCCACTGGCCACTGCTGTTGCTTGCGGGCCCCGGGAGGATGGGCCACCCACATCGACCCCCATTTCTCCCGGCCACCGGATGGTGCGCTGATTGGGTTGGGGCAGGGCCCCTGGTTTCCAACGTTAGCCCCCCTGGCCACGCTTTCACTTTCCCGCCCCCCCAGATTTACATATACCCATATTTGGCTTTCCTTTTTGTCCTTTTTGCAAAAAAACTGCAAACCCCCGAGTAGCTGTTTTTTACTGGCAAAAATTCCACACTGATGGGCCTAGTTCCCCCGCTGCCTTTTCTGAGGCCCCCCGTGCCGGGGTACTTTTCTTGGACCTGCGAAGCGGGTTTTTTTTACCCTGTGGCTGCTTGGGTCCCCACCCCACACTGCTGCTTACCCCCGCTGAACCCCCGGCCACAAACCCACTTGCTGGCTGCGCCCCCTGGGCCGGACGCGCAAGCCCGAGCCCTTTTTTCCCCTAAAGATGATGAAAGCCCCCCGCCCCCCACCCGGGTCCCAAGGGGGGGCCCCCCAAAAATTCCCTCTTTTTTTTGTTTCATTGTCACTGCTGTCCTCATCACACCGGTCTCTGGTTTCGATGAGCCTTACACATCCACAACATGCACCACTCCGTTTCGCCCACTCCTCAACATCCTACTTTACTTTGCCACCTACTCTGCACCGAACGCAGGCGGAGTTTTTGGCTCCCATTTCTTCACTGCCAAGTAGTGCTTGAATGCCTCCTCAAAATTGTTCATCTCCTCGCTATATAGTGGCGCTAACCCAGACACCTACCATAATAGATTCGTACTGGCAGAGGAAACGGATGGGCGGAAACAGAGGCGGGTTGAGGAAAGGTTAGAAGGCGCGCGTAACTCGCCTCCGGGCACTATATGCACAAACATAAGGCCTTGTGTCTGTCACTCGAATACCAGAGAATCTTGGCTGGGGGTTGTCAGATGTCCATTCTAGGGGAGGGAAGTGGATGACCTAGTCAACTAATCAAGAACCCTTGGGTTGCTGGTCAAACATCACGGCCGCTAGATGACAGCAAGCAGTTGTGGTCACTCACTCGAGTGACTCCTGCTGCGACGTCCCTTGCTGTGCTTGTTGAAACCTGGGCCCTGCTCCAGGACATGTTTGTGGACAATCACCCTGGCCACTCGGATGTTGAAGAGCCTTCTCACCTTCTGTCATGTGCAAGTACTGTCTGTTCTAAAAATGTACAGAGACACATGTTTGAGAAGATCATCTGTTATATGTATAAATTACAACACCTGGATTTGATCCAAATGAACCCATCTAGAAGCTTTGTGGTTAACCTTGAATTAATAATGGGCGCTTCCACCAAAATGGGCAGGAAAATTGATTGTATGAAGCCGTTTAAAAAACTATGTGTATTTTAACTGAATATAAAGAGAGCACTCTCAGAACAGACAGGTTCATTAATTAAGACCTGTTCGGTTATATGAATTCATGCTACAGAATTTCTATTACTGTCGGCGGTGAATAAGAGACAAAGTTTCTTTTAATGAAAGTACAACTGCAGATAAAATACTTAGTTTAACATTGAATAGTAAAATTGCACAAAAGAATGGAGCAGCCGCAAAAACTAACAGCTTTGTAGTCGTGTTTACATGGCTGTAGTTTTTTTTACACACTACACAAAGAAGAGAAAATTTGTAATTAACCTTCAGTTTATATTGAATATATGCTACAGGAAAATATGTTATTTTTTGGCGGTGGCGAAGAAAGACGGTTTTTTTTGTACACATCAAACAAGCAGAACAATGCTTAAATAGAACCCTGGATGTGTAAATTGCGCAAAAGAATTGAGCAAGCAAAAAAATTACAGCTTTGTAGCTGTGTTAAGTACAAAATGGCGTGTATTTTACCGCTACACTCAGAACAAAGAGAAAACTTGTAATTAACATTACGGATATGAATTATAGTACAGGAAAATTTCTTTTTTGCCGGTGGAATAAAGATGACAAGGTTGCTTTTAGTTACCACAATCAGCATCAGAAAAAATGCTTAATATAAACCCCGGATGTAAATTGCGCAAAAAAGAATTGAGAAGCCAAAAAACTACACTGCATTTGTAGTCGATGTTACATGGGGTGTATTTTAACGCCTACACACACATAGAGAACAAAACTTGTATTACCTTCAGTCTATGAATTATGCTACAGGACAAAAAGTACTTTTTTCTGGTGTGAAACGA
This sequence comes from Phyllomedusa bahiana, assembly GCA_025379985.1. NCBI lineage: Eukaryota > Metazoa > Chordata > Amphibia > Anura > Hylidae > Phyllomedusa > Phyllomedusa bahiana. The sequence continues at coordinate 9,430 of JAODAL010023526.1, forward strand.
CCGGTTTTTTTAGTCACCACCAACTAGCCAGTATCAATGCTTCAATTAACCCCCTCGGATTGTTATTGCGCACACACAGAATTGAACAGCCAAAATATACTACCAGGCTTTGTTGCGTGTTACCAATGGAGCGTTGCTATTTCTACGCTTTACACATCAAGAGGAACACTCACTTGTAATCTAACATTCAGTTCCATGAATTACTGCCTTAAACACGGAAATAAATGTCACACTTTCTTTGGCGGTGGACTGAAAACGACGTTCTTCTTCGTTAGCTAACCCACACATCACAGCACTGAACAATGCTTATAACCCCCTGGATGTAAATTGCGCAAAGAAATGAGCAAGCCCAAATAAACTACCAGCTTTGTTGCCGAGTTACAATGGCGTGTATTTTACGCTACACAACAAAGAGAAAACTTGTAATTAAACCTTCAGTTATGAATTCATTGCTACTATGCGAAAATGTCTTTTTTTGGCAGGTGAAAATGACGGTTTCCTTTTACGTGACCTCAAGCAGACAGCAACCAACGCATTAATTAAACAACCCCCCCTGGATGTAAATCTGCCCCCCAGCACAAAAAATTGTGTAAACTCATAAAACACTATCAGGTTTGTAGCTTGTTAAATGGTGTGTATTTTACGCTACACAACAAAGAGAAAAACTTGTAATTAACCTTTAGTCTATGATAATGCTTACAGGTAAAAAATGTCTTTTTTGGCGGTGAAAAAGGACGTTTTCTTTTAGTGACCCACAAGCAGCAGAACATCGCCTTAATCAAACCCCTGGATGTAAATTGCGCAAAAGAATTGATCAGCCAAAAAACTACCATCTTTGTTGGCGTGTTACACATGGAGTGTATTTTACGCTACACAACAAGAGAAAACTTGTAATGCACCTTCAGTTTGAATTATGCTAAAGGAAAAAATGTCTTTTTTGGGCGGGTGAAAAAGACGGTTTCTTTTAGTGACCACAAGCAGAACAACGCTTAATTAAAACCCTTGATGTAAATTGCGCAAAAGAATTGAGCAGCCAAAAAAATACAGATTTGTAGAGTGTTATAGTGGCGTTGTATTTTACCGCTACAACAACAAGAGGAATACGTGTATTAACCTTCAGGTTATGAAATATCTACAGGAAAAATGTCTTCTTTTTAGGCGGTGAAAGGACGGTTTCTTTTAATGTCACCACAACAAGCAGAACAATACTTAATTAACCCTTGGATGTAAATTGCCGCAAAAGTAACCCTCTGAGAAACCAAAAAACTATCCGGTTGTAGCTTGTTACAATGGCGTGTATTTTTCGATACCACAACAACAGAGAAAAACCTGGTAATTATCCTTTGTTATGAATAATGCTACAGGAAAAATGTCTTTTGGCGGTGAAAAAGACGGTTCTTTTAGTGACCACTGCAGCTGAACATCGCTTAATTAACCTGGAAGTAAATTGCGCAAAAGGAATTGAGCAGCAAAAAACTACCAGCTTTGTAGCAAGTTACAATGGCGTGTATTTTACGCTACAACAAAAAAGAGAAAACTTGTAATTAAACCTTGATAGTGAATTTATGCTACCAGTAAAAATGGTTCTTGTTTTGCCGCGTTAAAAAGACGGTTTCTTTTAGTCACCACAACGCCCCCCCCCCCGACCAATGCTTAATTAAACACCGGATGTAAATTCGCAAAAGAATTGAGCAGCTCCAAAAACTACCAGCTTTGTAGCGTGTTACATGGCGTGGTATTTTACGCTACAAAACAAGAGTAGAAACTTCTAATTTAATCCTTCCAGTTATGAATTTGTTTACAGAAAAATTTATTTTTTGGCGGCTTGAAAAATAGACGGTTCTTTTAGTCACCACAACAGCAGAACAATGTTAAATTAAACCCAGGATGTAAATTGCGAATGAATTGATGCAACCAAAATGAAAGTGGTATTTGTATTGTAAAATCGTGTTTCTTTAAAATGATTACTACAGGAACAGGCTTAGTTAACCCATTGAGAGTCTATGTGCATAGGTGAAAGCGACTAAGATTAAAATGTATATTGCAGCTGCATCTGGTCGCACACTGGACTTCAGTTCAATACCACCATCAAATCTGAAATAGGTACGTTAAGAGAAAGCAGTCTCTGAGACATGCTGTGACACCCCAAAAATCGCTGTATAAAAATGAGTTCTTTAGTAAGTGATTATCATAAGACAAAGCCGTGGACTGCACCTTCTCTCTAATCAGTAACAGTGAGTGCGGATTGAGCTAACCAGACGTTGCGCCCCGGACTATTTACTAGGTCGGTGACGTCACAGAAAATTCCCCGGTCTTCTGATTGGATTTCATCTCTGGCATATATCATGTAGCTTATGCCCCCCTTCTTCTCACTAGAGTTTCTTTTGCCACATGTAACGCCATGTGCTCGCAGCCATTTTATTAATTCAAAAAGCACACTTCGCGTCACTCGACGTCACCCCAAAAGTTCGACTTTGTTCCGATCCAAAGTTGTCCTGAACAATTCTAAACGAAATTCCTCCTTCTTAGAATGATTTAGCCCATCTCTTAATTCACAGTAAAGACTAACAAGTTCCATAAACAAGAACATAAATAAACCGAGAGGTAAGGGAAGGGGAAGGGAAAGCCAGCCGATGTTGGGAATCCACCGCCACGCACCAACGCGCCAATTTGGTCACAGAAAGAGGAGAATTTACAGAATGGACCGATAGTGATCAGATGGACTAAAGATAAGCCAATCTTCCCAGATCTTATAGTATCTAACAGAGTCGCCATGTGAGTCACATCTTATTTCCTCCCATCTGCAAATCTTATGTATTTCCTCAAACCAGTCCATAATGGATGAAAACAGGGGAGAGCGCCAGAGCCTGGGGATGAGTGCCTTGGCAGCATTCAGCAGAGTAATTATGAGACGGTTTTTGAGAGAGCGGTGCAAGCCCTGGAGTTCACGGAAAAGCAAGACAACCGGTTCGTTATCAAGCCTTTCGCCTGTAACTAGATGGACGATACAGATCACCCCCACCACATCTGCAGCATGGCTCCGTCTTCCTCCTGGCAACGCCAACAGGTACTGGGAACTGTAGGATATAGAGCATGCAGCAAAGACGGGACCCTGTACCATCGGGAGAGAATCTTGAAGTTCATCTCCTGTATCCTAATTGAGACGGAGGTTCCGCGGAGACATTCAAATATGTTGCCCCATTCCTCATCAGAGAACTCTCTCAAAAGCTCCATCTCCCAAGCCCCCTGGTAGGAAAATCTGGGGGAACTCCCCATCTGGACCACCATCCAGTTAAACTAATAAGCTCTAGATAAGTTGTGTGAGAGCGGTGAGACACTTTCGAATAGACACCAAATTTCAACAGTTGTAGGCCGTCCTACCTAGAGATACTGAGGCTTCAAGAGCAGAACACATGCTATGTAACTGATAATAGTGGAACCTACTGAACGCTCCGGTTTGGGAGGCAACTGCCAACTCAGGATTTTGTAAAATTGTAATTTTAAAAATAAGTATAAACATTTTAATATTAACATAATATGTTTGAAAAATTAAAAAAGAAAAACTAAATTTAAAAAGGGTTTGGGGCAGCCATTTAGAACCCGGCATTCTTTTACAAAAAATGTTTTGAAAGTTTCAAACCCCAAAAAGTCTGGGGCACGCCAACCCACAAAACGTTGGCCACCTCGAACTTTAGGCCCTTTTTATGCCCTCACATTTTTCACTTTCAATATTCAGGCACATTGTACACTAAAAAAAAAGGACAAAAAAAATTGTGCCCGGAGGGGCCCCCAATTTTTCATACAGGTTGCCCATAGGGGCTTTTTTTGTCCATTTTTTAAAAACAGGTAGAACTGTTTGAGGTACCGGGATTCAAAAAATTTTTTTCCAAAGAAATTCCAAAGCATTATACAAGTAATCAGTTTATTGCTGCTTCAAGTCTCCTATTTGGGAAAAAAAATAAAAAAAATGAAATGGGTAAAAAAGTAAAGCCCAAAACCAAAAACCTTTTTTTTCCATTAAAAAAAAAATTTTTTTTTAAAATAGTTTGTCATAGAAAAAATTAAATAACTGGTATTGTTGCAATCGCAACCCATAGAGTAAAGGAAACTTATCATTTATACTGCACAGTATAAAAATAAAAAATAAAACGTAAGCTCGTTTTTATACCCACTCAAAAATAATAATTTTCCTATATAAACCCTATTTAATTTCCATTTAAAAAAGTTTTAAAATTTTGCAAAAGTACTAAAATGTTAAAAAATATATAAATATTTGATATGGAGAAATGGAGAAACTTTTTTAATTACCCCCCCCCCCCAAAAAAAAGAAAACTACAGTAAAAAATAATGAGTTACTAATGAGTTATATGTACCTAAATGTCAAATACGGTTTGAAATCTGAATTCTTTCTTTTCTGTTTGGTCCTGGTAGATGATAAACATGCTTATTTGATTATCTTTGTAAAGCAAGTTCTATAATTAAAAATCCCATTAAAAAGCCCTATTCATACATTCAGAATTTGATGCGGATTTTGGTGTGAATACTGTATTGAAACCCGTATCAAACTGTTAACATTCACTGTAAATGGCAACGTCTATATAAATTAATATCACTGTGATTGTATCGACGTACAGAATAAAAATAAGTCATGTATGGCACAAGGTCAAATTTGTACAAAAGAACCCTCTAAAATATTGCATAGTTGTATCTTTTCGCCAATATTCAACATCATAAATATTAAGTGTTTGGTATTCCAACACATTACAAGGTGATTTAAATGGAACCCTTATAAAATTAAACTAAATTAAACAAAAAAACACGATATACTTCGGTCAACTGAAAAAATGAAAAAATGATGGTTTTTGGAAGGCATAGATTAGAAAAATGAGAAATGAAAATCCATAACATAATCATTATAACTCCATTCACTTTTAACAAAATGTTATTTTTGTACTAGAAAGTTACAAGAACAGCAATATAACACTGTACAAAATACGAAGTGTAACATGGCAGAACTCTTATTTAACCTCAACAACGAAATATGCTCTTTATACTTGTTTAAACATGAGCATAATTTGGATAAAATGAAATGGCACTTTTTAACTATGCATAACGGAAAATAAAAGGCAGGAAAATCTTCTGGCACTATAGAATGTTAAAAAAACCACAACCATGTCAAGACCAGAATGACCCATTTATCCTCGCCCTCTGGATCTAAAATTTTCAGTCCCATTGACATTGCGGATTGCTTTGCAAACTTTTACTCGCAACAATATAACTCCATTTACATGCACGCAGACCACACTGATGTAAATGGTTGCGAATGGTCAGATGTGACACTTGTTTCACCAACAACAATTGGTCAATCACCAATAATCCTTCTTTTTTCATAAATCTTTATTTACTCCATGTATATAAAAAAAATACTATACAGCAAAAAGAAAATGAATAAATAGTAGTATACGCAAGTCTTTAGGTGCATGAATCTCACTCCATTCATTTTACTCCACTTGTAATCCCTGTCGGGTAAGAAGGAGTTGCCAGACACTGGACAGAACACAGTGTTCCACCCCTTTCTTAAGAATGTGTGCAACCATTTTACTACATCTTTTATACACATATGATCCATATGCATTAAAAACATATAGAAAAACATTGTCAAATATGTTAACTGAATCACAGAAACATTCTTACATTGAGATTCTCATTTACTCTTATAGGAGAAAGGGCTTCCAGATAGGACATCTAAAAGACTTCTTATTTTAATAACCTCTTTTTAATTTGTGCCTTATCAGTACCCTTAACCTCCTCAAGCACGGAGCAATGCAATTCTGAAAGTCTGTGCCCCTCCCCCTCGAAGTTCCTGGCCATCGAGGACTCACCTAAAACCTTCCAATCCTGCTGGTTTGTACTGAGGAATCAGTTTTGTTTAGCCCTTTATTGTCGTGTAGTCCACCTGTACTCATTAATTCTGCCTCCTAGGACCCATCCCCACAGCACCTGGTTTTTCAAGTAGGATTGTACAGTGTCAGTATTCAGAATTTGAACTGTCTGTAAACTGACTGTCAACCTTTTACATTTAATTATATAGAAAATGTGTTCAGTAGTTCACACTGCACAGAATTCCCCCAGCGTAATGAAAAACTTAGAACATGATCATTCCTCCGCCTGGTTTTCGAACAGACGATGTGTATGTCAATGGTTGAGGGGGACAGGGAATCCACAAACCGCGGACAGAACTGAAAAACGATAAAATGCGGCTGGATTCTTTCATCAGAATTCGCCAGGTATTTTCACACTGCTGTGTGGACGCTGCCTTGTATTTCTACTTGTGTGACCAATGTATATCTTGCCACAAGGGCATGTGTAAAAGCTTTTAATTTTTACATGGATACCCTTAGTTGGTTGATTGACACAATCACCTTTTATTATAGAGGAATAATTTTGCCGCTTGAGACATGCAAATGTCCCTATTCTTGCAGTTCGCCGCCTGCTATGTTTAGTATTGGGATTATCAGGGATGTCATAGAGCATACTCGCTTATGATCAGTGTTTCTAGCCTTTATGATAAACCCACTAGGAAGGTTTTTAAAAAGTGTACCATATTTTTGATCGGAGAAGGACAAAGACTTTCTGAATACTTGTTCCTCCCCGTCTCTAAAAAACTAAATGTTGGTGAAACAGAATCATCATCTTTTCCACCGTCCCTCCATCTCCCCTCCACATGATCTCTCTATTCGCTGTCAATGGCTGTACACTCTCACCTGTTCGCAAGTCCGACTGCCTTGGGTAACCCCTCGACGTTGTGCTCTGTCCTTCAAACCACACAATCATAAACCCTAACCACTGCCTGCTGCTTGCGCACACGCCTTAAAAAAATGTATCTCTCGCATCCGTTCGTTCCCTCATGTTGTTTCGACACCACAAAAATGCTCGTCATGCCCTTGTCATCTCCCGCCTTGACTACTGCAGACATCCTTCTCTGTGACCTTACCATCTGAAGACACTGCTTGCCTCCCCTCTCAAATGCCATTCTCAACTCTGCTTTGCCGTCTTAGCCACCTCTCTCCTCGCTTGACATCACTTCTGCCTTCCCCTCTGTTCAATCCTCCTTCACTGGCTACCAACTAGCTCGCAGCGAATAATTTACAGAGTTGTAACCAATTGGACCTACAAGGCTCTCCTTAAACTCTCCCCTCCATACATCTCTGCCCAAATATCCAGATAGTTCTCCCCTCGACGGCAAATCTTCTTTGACGCTCCTACAGGACCTTCTTCTCTGTTTTCACCTCTTGATCAGCTCCTCACAATACCCGTTCTCCAGACTTCTCTCGCGCTTCCATGCCACACTCTGTGAATGCACTGCCCCCAGTACTATTCAGATTCTGCTGCCACATCTCACCAGCTCTCAAAAGCAAGACCTGAGTAAACCCATTTCTTTCCGTGATTGCATAGACCTACAATAACCTGCTGCCACCTATGACTACCACAAACATGTCTGCCCCTCTTCGCCATGTATCTTACCCTCCTCCTGTGTGAGACTGTGTAAGCCTTCGCGGGCAGGGGTCCTCTGCTCCTCTGTACATATAAAGTCATTACATTACGTCATTCAATTGTACTCACGTTGACATATCATGTATCGTGTCCCCCCCCTCAAATGTTACAGCGCCCATGGAATGTCAATGGCACGTTTAAAATAATGTTATAAGTGTGTATAATAATAATAAGTCAAAAAAATTTTTTTTAATTATATCTGTATGTCTATCATATGTGGAAACAAATACAAGCCTACCAATTCTATTTTTTATTCTAGTTTGCAATAATTGATGTTGGGACATTTTAAATACCTCCTACCCTATTCGTTCTGGTTGTTGTTTATCACATCCTCTCTAGGATGTGATAACTTTACGAAGTTCGAGTCGAAGTTCGAGTCAAACTTCGAACTCGAACTTCGAACCCCATTAAAGTCAATGGGAGATGTTCAGGTTAATGTTTATACCAATACAGGTGAGGAGAAGCTTTGTGTTTATCATCCGTAAAAGTAAATGCGAGTTACGTTGGAACCAACCTTGGTGAAGACAAGTTTGGCTAAAATAGTCACAGAAAAAAATTCAGAGGCTAAAATACTTCATTCCTTTCAATGGCTAACTGAAAGGATGAGAAAAGTGTAGCTATAGGAAGTGTAGCGGTAGCAGCTGCTACGGGGCCTCTTTGACACAGTAACGATGAAACAACAGGATTGGGAAATTGCCCATAAAAAGGTTTTTTTTTTTTTTAAAATGGCAGGAGCCCCTCACAGCGTTTTGTGCGTCCAGGGACCCAAGAACTTGTCATATATGTGTTGGCAGCAAGAAACATCCCACATGGGGGAAAAATGGAGGTTCCGCTGGGCGAGGAACGTAGTTAGAGGTGCAGCCAGGAGTGGCAATAATTAGGCATCTCATTAATTGTTTCAGGGACTCCATGCAGCTAAAATCAAATGGGGCCCCCACTCATTACTAGTTCCTAGATTTTTTTACATATTAGTGTGGCTCCCTTTGTATTGTGATTAGGGCCACCCTGATAATGTCAGGGTTAGTAGCCGCCTATTGCGCACCCTGCGATGTTACGCCATTTGTTGCATTTCGCAATGGCTGGTGTCTTCTTATGTGTCATAGGGGCTTTGGGATCCCCTCAGGAAGCATGGCCCCATAGGACTGCTAGCTGGCCAGGGGTGCAATAGGGCAGTCAGGGCCGCTGAATCCAAAAAGGGGCAACACTATATGTTAAAAAATAGGATTTGAAGTAATGGCTGGGGGGCCCCATTTGATTTGGCTGCATGGGGCCCAGAAAATGCTAATAGTATGGCAGACTGATATATCCACTGCAAATAATAATCTGTAAAAATATAACTTTTAGACTAGAGTATCTAAAATATTAATATACTAAACCCCTATATTATACACTACTACCTAGATGATACAGTCAGTACTGTGCACTATCCTGCCAGTGTGGAGTTAATCGCCTCCGATAAAGAATCTGGCTAGTCCGCTTTAATGACAGAGACAATATCATCACTTGCAATGCGGTGTATAGACACTTTAAATCCAGCTATCCTGACGACGTTTCCCCCCATACAATTGTAGGGTTCATCAGTGGGATGTCAAAATTTACTCTTTCTGTGGAAAAAGAATACGCTATATACAACGCACTGTATATACAAAAACATGTACTTTCCCTTTCAATTAGATTAAGTGGAATTGATACTTAGCTTAAGTGCTTGCCAGGGTATAATGACGATTAATTCCCGCAGCACCTACTAGTACGCTGGCACCCAAGATAGAGGGGATACTAGAGTGGTTGTTAATAAAAACTATATACGGCTTACGTGATCTAATATCATAAATCTGGTTGGGAGGGCACAAACATTAAGTTAGATGCATTTATTATTGAATCCGTATTGTTACCTAGTGGACTTGTTATCCTATATAACTCCTGCATTGATCACAGTCTGAATCTTTGTTGGCAGAGTGGGAAAAAACAGAAACTCATAGATGAGTTCAGTAAGGACTTTGTAATATTCTATTAAAAGAGGGAAATAAAACATTAGAAAGTCCTCTACAACGCTAAATAATTTGATAGGACAGGGCATCAAAGCTTAGAGGTGATCCTGATTTCACTAGGATGTGAGAGCAAAGCCTACGCAAAATTCTATAGAAAAATATCAGGACAGGATTTGAGAGGCACGGAAACGTAAACAATATCTACGGTGATCTCCAAGAATTTAAAGAGAGGGAGAGCCTTTAATTTTTTTAAAATCGAAGCCCCTACTATGGGGAGTTTATTGTCATTGACGTGAATCGTTTCAGATACCAATCCTACAAACTAACTACGAGATCTAGGGGTGAGGAACCAAGAGGGACTAGGAGCTAGAAAATGGGGTCCACGCCAGAACTTAGGAGGAAGGGGAGTACATATGGATTTATTATGCTCCTCAGCCTCTGGCCAAACGTCCAACAAACCCCCCCCTGTTTTTAGAGGGATGGAGAGGCCCTGCATCCTGGGCGGAGACATCTTGCAGGAAATAATAAACATTAGTATTAGCATCAGATAATCAATCTTATCAGATAGACAATTTAAGTAGTAGAGAATTACAGGATTCTACAGAGGGGCTTGACTTTTGTGCCTGACCACCAAGTATAGTGATTTTTCAAGATCCAAGATTGTTGTTCTATTTGTGCGTTAAAGCTCAAGTGGCCAGATAATAAATTCTTTAAAATAAAGATAAAGCATCGAATGCCAGCTGTTTGGCGTCACGACACAGGTATTTGGAAGGCATAGTATTTAGTGTCCCTTTATGGAGGAGGAAGAGATAGGAGAGGGACAAATAATTGAGAGAAACTTAAATGTAGGAGAAATGCCCCCGAGTCAGGCTGGTTAAACGTGGAAATTGATTTATTTTTGCAAATAGTCTCAAATAGAATTACGTGAATCTTGGCGAAAACAGAGAATGACCATTCACAATAATCTCAGTAGAGAGGAATTTAGAAAGCGTTGGCAGCACGTGGAAGCGAGATAAATCTATAATTATAAACCCTCCGATAAGGGGTGGGAAATATATGTTATAATTAAATCGATGACATGTACAACAGATGTGTTAACGACCTTCCTTAAGGACAAAAGGTATTTTTGATATTCTTTCTATGGATTCCAACGGACAACTTTTACTATGAATTGAGAGGATACTCGTGGAGGGTGTTTAGAGATGGGCCTCATTCACACAAAGAATTCAAAATTTATGATGCCTTAATCCCCAAAATACGATTTTTTATTAGATGCCCTAGATCATAAGGGTGAGGTTGTTACCCCGTTAAGGCAGGACCATAGTTTCAGGTGTGGGATCAATTACGCAAAATGTAGGGATTACATAGAGTAACATCTTACAGGATTTCGTAGAATTACATTGCCTATCTGTAAATAAAGGGTTACTTCAGACCTTTTGAGTAGATTAGATGGGATTTACTGTTAATAAAGGAATACTATTGGTTTCTATAGATGTTTGAAAGCCTATTACTCAGTAATATCCACACGAAAAAGAGGGATCCAGGGTGGGTAGAATATTTTTGTCCGAACAAGAAGCATAGAATTTCGGTGCTCCATAATGCGTTTTTGTTATTAAGACTACGTTGATTTTTGTTACTACGGCATAATTGTGATGTTTTGTCTTCTGACAACAAGGACCTTCCACCAGCATCAGGGGGCACTGCATGGGGTAGTCTTGCGCTCCCGCGTATGGCATATTCTGTTCACTGGGCCTGGATGGTGGGAGTCTACCTTGGTATCCACAACCGGGAGAGTGATCAGTGGCCCCACCCCAGATACTATTTTGGGGAGGTTAAATCCGATGCGACATCATCATTCTACTGGGAGGGCACAAGATGTCAATTTTTGAGGAGTTTGTTGTTAGACAACTCAATAAAAAATAATTTCGGTATGCACTTCACATTTGAAATGCAGGATGAGGGAGGAGATGTTTACCTTTCCTTGGATGCCCTTATCATTAAAGATTCTGAATGGTATTTTCCATACAGATATGTATTGGGAACAGCCACCGAACTAACAGTTTGCTACACTGGAAAAGTTGTACCATCCGATTACCTAGTAAGAGAGGTAAGGAATACCAAAAAGATCGCAGTTTCTGAGAGTTAAGAGAAACTGCTCCAGAGACGAGTGGTCTTTAGGAGATCAGTCAGGCGTATGTTGAATGAAGAGAGATTTCTTATCGGTAGGTGATATCCAAAAAACAAAAGTGCTGGAATCAGCTTTAGCTTGCACAGAAACAGAACAGGACACTCTACTACAGGGCAATCCCCAGGCATGGATAATGCAAGATACAATAGAGCACGTATATGTTGCAACTTTGATGACAGAAATTTAGAAGTCAATCAATATCCTCAAAAAAATACTGGAGGGTATTTTATGTTGGACCAGTGATCTAGAAGGATGTATCTTTCTCCCCCAACCCCCTCGATAATGCTTATGTGAGAAGGCGGCAGAGAGTTCCATCAAGATGTGTACTGATCTGATAGTCACTATGACCACCCGCATTACCCCCTCAATGTACTTGGTTAGAAGTAGAGACTGCGATGGGTAGTTCAAATGTGGGGCGTGATGTTGTAGACCTGTCCATAAGTACAACAAGCTAAATCTTTCACAAGTGCCTCAGAATGGAAAACTGTTTTTATCGCGTGATTTTTGCCAATTGTAAGCACAGGAAGGAGTATTTATATTGTGTACATTGCCTGCGCTGTCCCACTGTCAATTACATTGGATGAAACAAGGAGGAATATTTAAAGAAGTGGTGGAGTGAACATCTGGGGGATATACGAAATGAAAAGAGACGACGCATAGTCGACATTGTGTGGGAGATATCAATAATGGTTGAATGGGAAATCTCTGCGCTTTTTGATGTTGGAAGTGTGAGACCATCCCCAGAGGAGGGAATGGATAGACGAATTTGCTTGTGCAAAGGAGCCTGCGCAATGGGATTTACGTCATGATTCTGTTTTCAACGAAGGGGCCTAAAAATGAGACTTTGCCAATTTGGTTGTTTTTATAGAATAGGCTCTGTAGATCTGTTGGCTGTCTGCATTGCTTTGCTCTGTTTCGCACTCTCCTAAGAGGACCACTATTGATTCTTTTCCAAGTCTCCTGACAGATGAATATGTATCAGTGGTTATATTTCTTAAATTTTCATCATATTCATTGTTATTACGCTTGATAAAGTCCATGTCAGCTGGAGGACAATGAATTTTTGTACCCGTATGTTTCTTTTGGCCCTGTTTTAAGCCCATGTAAGTTTACATGTGTTTTGCTTATATAACATTCACTCGGGAAAATCAATTATAGATGTCCGCCCATTAGTCTTTTATTATCATATATTAGCGGCATATGAGGTGTTGTCAGGAATAAAGTACATTGCCAAGGGTTAACAACCGTGGGACAGTTACGTAAGTATTGTGGTTAAGAGTACATTTAGAAACTCTAACTGCAACCTTTTTTATAGGTTTATGCGTTCGATCCCGCAAGAGCTTGGAGTGGATGATATTATGTTCCCTTCTGACATGCGCAGTGCATTGTTTTGAACGTCGGGCGCGCCGCGTGTTTTGGGCCGGGCTTTCAGCATTAATAGCGGTGTCGTTTACCGGCGATGTTAAACCGGATTAGCGACAGGTATTTGACTTCCGGACATGCGCAGGTTGGAATATCGGAATCGCCGGAAAAACATAGCAGGAAAATATGCCACATATGCTGCATGGAACTGGAAACGGGTATATATTATTATAATCATATTTGTAAACACTGGGGGGACTTATATAGATACATTGCGGGGCCATTTAAGACATAAAGGAGCAGAGACAATTTTGCTCTGTATCCCTCTTATATTGGGTGCCAGCGTACTAGAGGTGCTGAGGCTTGGGGAATAATTATCGTATTATACCTGGCAGCAACTTAAGATAAGTATCAGTCCACTTAATCTAATTTGAAAAGGGAAGTACATTTGCTTGTAGTATATGCGTTGTATATAGCGTATTTTTTTCACAGTAAGAGAAATTTTGAATCCCTGGATGAACCCTACTAAATTGTTATGGGGTGAAACGCGGCGGGATAAGTGGGATTTTAAAGGTGTCTGTCACGCATGTAGTGATATTGTCTGTCATTTAAAGCGGAGCGCTCTTTATCGGCGGCCGAATACTCACTGGCAGATAGTGCATAGTATGCTGTATATCTAGGTATGTAGTGGCTGAATATAAAGGGGGTTTAGATATTAATATTTTAGTAGTCTCAGTAAAAGTTATGTTTTAACAGGGATTATTATTGTGCAGTGATATATTGGTATAAATCCTCTGTTCAGTATTAGAATGTAGCTAATTTCTTTATAGGATGGCAGACGTGATTATAAAGTTAATGAGTATGACTGATGAATGGGTATCTCTTCAGTTGTCAAGATAGATGGGATTACTGTTTGACTAGTCAGTAACATCTGGGCAACGTGGTGGCAGAAAGTGTCAGAGATCCATGCTCGATTCATTTTGAAAATGATCAAACGATCCACTTTGTCAGGGCGAAAGGACGGCTTCGTTTGTCATTATCACCCTGCAGCTGTGCTGAATGTGCGTTCCAAGATAACGCTTGGCTGTGGGCAGAAATAAAACTTCTTTGTGTGTGTCGAGTAAGCTCAGCCATTATCTAGTTTGGGACACGACCAGAAGTTGAATGGGGTAAAAAACATCAGTGTTGAGCCGCAGGTAGTGCATGGACCAGGTTCTTAAGGTGGGCCTCCTGGTGTCTTGAATGCTGCCTGCCTTGAGGGGTTGGTGTGAGGGTTGTAAACAAGGATTTTGTAGAGAATTATCACCCAGTAGTCTTCTGCCACACTGCCAGCTGCTGCGGCTACTTGCCATTCTACTGCTGCATTGCTGATGTTGTTCCACAGTGACATTAGAATGTAAGGAAAACGCATAAGATGTCTCAAGTTGGTCAATGAGTCTCAAAAACCTGCATTCTACTATCAACTTCTGTGAGTGGAAGGAAATTCAAGGAGGGTGGCCACCCAGTAATCACTGTTCATTTTTTTTGCCTTGACATGTGGATCATGTTGCAGGAAGTGTAGCATCCAAGCATTCATGTGTGAGATGCTGCTGGGATCTCCCAAGCCTCGGCGTCAAGGGGCACTAACGGGATCTTCTTCCTCCTCCTGTGATCTGTGCCAACCTCTTTCAATTGAAGGGTAATCAGTACCATTGGTGTCCACCCCTGCCTCCTCATTCCTCCTCACTTTCTCATCATGATTGTTCACAGAGCTCTAAGACTAGCGAATATGCGACTCTACTGTGTCAGCAGTGTAAACTGCCGTCTGCACCCGCCCTCGAACCACCGCCTAAAGAAGACTTATACAATTGTGAAACTGTCAGACTTTCTACATCCTCTGGCGAGTAAGGCTCTGTGTCCGCCTCCTCCTCCTCCATCTCTCCTGGGACTTGCTGCTGCAGAGTGCCTAATGCTTGTTCCAGTAAAAATATAACCACAATGGTCATGCTGACAATGCCATCATCTGAGGGCTGACCATTTTGGTGGCGTCTTGTGCAAAACTGCCAAGGATGGTGCAGAGATCCTTCACCTGGATCCACTCTCTATGGATCAACAACCCACTCCACTGTTAGTCAGGCTATGCGACAATTCTTACTGCATAATGGCATTACACTGCTGCCACAGTCGCTGGGGTATGTAGAGGGTGGAATTCCAGTGTGTTGCCACATCACATATCACATGGTTGACAGGGAGGCCCAGAAGACTCAACACTGCCAGTCGTTCCAAAGCAGGATGCGAACACCGGAAGTGTGAGCTAAGATCTCGAGCCTTCCTAGCAGACAGTCAAGACCCAGGTAGCACTGGAGAAATTTCGTACAACCAAGTTCTTTGGACATTGTGCCAGGAAGGGACTGTGGTAAGTTTTACCAATCTCTAAGGGCAGCAGAGATTTCTCCCGTTTGTCGCACACCACCTTGGCCTGGGCGGCCAGGTTTACTTAGCACGCAGGCCACTGGTTGATCAGAGTATGCAGATCCGGTCCACAGCTCTTTGACCTGTGTGTTGTGGTGTACGCGAAGACAAATTAATTTGAGAACGGCCTGTTTTTCTTGGAATGTGATTACTTAGACTGTCGATGTTGGGGATCTGGATCTGCACATCCCTGCAGTGTGGAGAGTGTTGGCCGAGATTCATCACCAGAGGCACTGTGTTCTCCCAGCAAACTAACCAGAGTGCAGTCATTGGATGTAAAGCCTTGACCAGTGCTTACTGAGTCTCTGTGTCTGTATTGAGATGGACTTTGATGGGCACAGATGCAGCCAATGTGCTGGAGAACTTTTCTAAAACATGGCGGATCAGGGCAGGGACAGCTTTTCTGGCCAAGAATTGCCTGCTCGGCATCTGATATTGGGGGCATACCAGGGCTATATCATGGCGGAAGCCATCTGTGTCCACCAGGCGGAAAGGCAACATTTTCAAGGAGAACAGCCTGGCAATGCCAACATTTATTCTTTTGGCTTTGGGATGACTGGGATGAATGTGTTTTTTATGCTTCCACATCTGGTACACAGAAGACTGGCTGCTGTATGGCGTGCAGGTCACACTGGTGGAAGGGGAATAGTGCTTGCTCATGCTGCTCCGGCACATCAATAGCAGAGGACAGCTTGGGTTTGGAAGTGGCCCAGGGGGCAGAAGATGTCATGGTGGTTGGAAGCCCAGGACCTCTGTGGCCTCTTTTCTCCAAGTGACTCTTCCACAGCAATTCATGCTTTACATACATGTGCCTGTTCATGCTCGTGGTGCTTAAACTCTTTAGATTCTTTTCTCTACTGGTGCGTTGAAAGCAAACCCGGCATTTGACGTCAATCAGTGAATCTGAGGTTTGAAGGAAAAAGGCCCAGTCTTCAAAGGTCCTGGACCTCTTCGACTGTGAAAACCGAATAGCGGTATTTCCGCTGCGACCACTGACCGCGGCTGACTGAGTAATGCCAGCGGACTTGTGCGACCGCCCTCTCCCTTTCTGAGGCCGGACCCGTGCTGAAACTACCCCATCATCCTCCTCCACTGATGATGTGCTCACTAGCTGCTGCTCAAAAGACCATGTTGGATCCGCAATGTCATCATCATCACAGGTGAATTCTTCTTCCTCACAGTCTACATCTTCAAGCTGTGGGCTAGAAGCCACAGGCACTGCGTGGCATTGCTCGCTGCTTGGTATTTCTGCCGACAGACCAGCTTCATTCTCCTCCTCTGAGGGCAACAGCAATTAGGCGTTAGAGCAGACAAAATCATCCTCTTTGTCCTCTTAGTCTTTTGAAATGGCTTCTAAACCCAACGGCATTGTATCATCAAAGAGATCTTCAGAATATGAATGATCTGGAGTGGTCTGTGTATTGGGTGACATTTGTGCTTCAGGTTGGACTGATGATGATGATGACATTTGTGCCCGTGACTAAGAGGAAGAGGAGGTAAAACCATTGGATGCAGGGTGTGTTACCCACTGAAGAACAGATTGGCACATCTCTTCAGTTCTGAGATTCACGGGGAACTGACCAAACAATAACAGGCCTGACGGTCCTGCAACTGACGATGTGCTCGCTTGTCCTTAGCACTGGAAGGAGTGCCTTGTCTTGTACTTCTAGCTCCATGTCCTACATCTCTCCTTTCTCGCTTACCCCCTCTACGTCTCTCCATGTTAAAAAGCTAAAATTTATAAAGCTATAGATTTGGTAAGAGTCTCTTATGCGAGAATATAAACCCTATAGCAGGTTTGCTAACGGTGTCTAACTGGAACAATGAACTTTTGGGCACTCAATCAAATTTGCAGCAAGAAACCAGTTTTTGAAAGCGATTTATTTCTATAGCAGATTTGCTTACTTTGTCTTCTGCACTAGCTGTACTCCCAAAACTGGAGCAATGAAGTTTTGGGCACTCAATCAAATTTGCAGCAAGAAACCAGTTTTGAAAGCGATTTATTTCGATCGCAGATTTGCTATCTTTGTCTTCTGCACTAGCTGTACTCCCAAAACTGGAGCAATGAAGTTTTGGACACTCAATCAAATTTGCAGCAAGAAACCAGTTTCTTTCTATAGCAGGTTTGCTAATGATGTCTTCTGCACTAGCTGTTCTCCCACCACCATACTGCGCTGTAACCATTGAGGCTGTATAAATGATCGTGCCCTCTAGTGGTCAAGTACACTAAGGGAACTCAAAGTTAAAGTAAAAAAAAAAAGTTTTAAAGTGTTAAAAAAAATTCACAGTTCAAATCTCCCTCCTTTTGCCATTTTAAATATAAAATAATAAAAAAGTTACACATATTTGGTATCGCTGCATCCAAAAAAGTCTGAGATACTAAAATATAATGTAATTTATCCTGTACAAAACGCCAAAATTGCATTTTTTTGGTCACTTCACATCTCCTAAAACTTGGAATAATTTTAATCAAAAAAGTCCCATGTATTCCAAACTGGTAGCAATAAAAAGGAGAAGCTCACAAAAAATGCCCCCTCACTCAAGTCCGTAGATGTTCATACTAAAAAGATATAAACTGCAGAAAATGGTGCAGTTAATATCTGGTGATATATAGAGAATATATATATATCTATCTATCAGGACCCAGTGGATTGTGGACCAGAGAGTGGCAGATACTTGGAGCCAGTGGATTGTGGACCAGCAGGCAGAAAATAGTCAGAAGAGTGACTTCCGACTTGTTGGAATAAAGACAGAAAGACAGTTTTTTATGTTTTTTCACTACTTTTGGTATGCTGCAATATTTTATTTTGAAACCTTGTAACTATGGTTTAATTACTTCTTGCACCCAGTTTATTTTTCACAAATTGCTGCTTTTGCTTTTTTTTTTATCATATAATATATGTAACATTAATTCATCATGTGAGCGCACATACTCTATTTAGTAAAGTCCCGGAAGTTACTAGTTACTGGTGTGTTGCATTCTTGTTTTCCATGTCCTTAGAACTTACTGCACCTCGATACCTACTGCTCAACCATGGCAGAGATCCTGGGGTCAGCCTTGAATTTCTTCTGTAGATCCTCTATATATTGTATATTGCCTTAAACAAATGTGTAATGAGTGAACTTACACAGACTTTTAAAATACTTCCTAATTTATTTCTGCTCAGAAGTTACTGCAGTGTTACTTGCTAATCACTGACCAATATCATTTTTTTTCTGCGAAGCAGAGATGATGACTAATATCTTTTGATCATGTGGCTCTAGTAACAATTTTAGAATACACAACAGTGTTCATTTTAAAAGGGAAAGAGCAAGCATCCAGACATGATTTTATATAAAAAAAAGGTGGCAGGTAGTAAGTTAAACAAAGACAAAATATAAAAAATATTTATGATATTTAATAATTTTCAATGTATACACTGTAAAATCTCAGGTTTCATTAGTCATATGAAAATTTTAAAATATTTAACTAAAACACTTTAAATATTCATATCATAACCACTCTGCATGCAATGACTAATGTTTCACTAAAATGTAATCTCCATGCTGTTTCACAAATATGTCAGCTGAATCCCTGCAATGAAGCACAGTGAGATGGCAGCTCACTTACAGTACATTAAAGCCCTATGGGGAAGTCACAAAAGCAAAAGTGATTATTAATTTACCTTCATTAATTAAAATGGTCTCTTCCTATTGACATCTTAGTACATCGCAGAGGGAAAATCTGGAGATCTTCTTTCCTTTTCAGTAATTAATTACGGTTTGAAGCAATCTGTTACAGGATAAATTGATGCACAACTTTGAAAAAGGTTTTGCTTCATAATAAAACATCTTTTCAATTCACTGTTCTCACTTCTTTATTTTCTCATCCTGTTTTATAATTTAACATTCTGTAAGTTATACAGAGATTAATAAGGTATTTTATAATTGTTTTGCAGTATAAAGAAACCAATTTATTGCACTAATGCTTAAAAATGTTCTTTGTTTAAAATTCTATGTATTTTTTATACTGCACAAAAAAAGACAAGAAAAAAGAAAAGAAATATAAAAATAAAGAACTAGACTATTAGATAATATGATTTTTTTCATCTTATGGATGGGACTAGGCCACATAACACATCACTCCTTTGAATATGAAATTCTGATTAAATTTGAGGCAGTTTAATATAAGAGAAAATTCTGCAAATAGAATTAAGAAATATTTGTTTGGCTCAAGGCTTACATACTAGGTAAGCTTTGGTTGATCCATTTTTTACTATGCTGGACTCCGCTCTTTCTTTGCAGAAACAGTTTTGCTTATAATCAAGTGGGTGTTAAATTTCAAGAGCAGACAAATATATGTAGTGGTGTTAACCACAGAACTAACAATTGCTTTACACAGTTAAGACAATTTACAGTTGCAAACATCATATATACAGGTACACCATGCTTTGGGTTCTCACAAAGAGAACTGTACTTCATGTTCAATTGCTGTAGGCGGTTAGGTTTTGGTCTCTGTACTGCTTTTTTTTAATCTGTTTCAACCCCTGATGTGTTGATGCAGTTTAAAATGTGATCATCATGATTAATGCAGACTGTGGTCCTGAAAAAGGTTAACTTGAGCAGCCCAAGGAAATAGGAGTAGGTTACCTAGGAGGCCAAGGGAAGAGGGGTCAGAGAAGTAATAAAAAGAATTTTGAGAGTGTGTGTGTTCAGTCAGTGGTCTTACAAGCTACTCAGTTCTACTAGTTCCAACTGCAGCTGTTAAGAGGAAAAAGTAAAACATTCCTGGTTCCGAGCCAGAGGAAATCTCATTGTACTCCTTACTACAGAGATCATCTTTAAGGAAGTTGACCAGTTTAAAGCAGAAAGGAGGACAGGCCCTGCAGTCAAGGAGATTGCAGATTTACAGGAGAACGTGAGGTGATTCAGTCTCAAGCAGGCCTCACGCTTGTTGGGTGTCCAATAAATTCTTCTGGCCTGGCCCAACACCTATACAGTAGAGATGGGCGAATTTCTCAAAAATTCGGTTCGGTCACTTTGCCGAATTTCCCGAATTACTTTGGGAAAAATCGCGTTAAAAAACAGCTATTTCCAGGCTGTACAGAGCCTGCAGGGTGCTGTATAACGTTGTGCCATGCTTAAATATGCAAAGGGAGCTTGCTTTGGTCTTCATACAATGTTGTGTTTTAGTATGACACGCAGATGACTGCTGCCGCTCTTAGAATCGCTTCAATATAAAATTCCCTGGGCACTTAAGAGGGCAAAACTGACCAGAAAACTGAAGCAGGAATGTAGCCTGATAAAAAAAAACAAGCTGAGAGCTCAGGTGGCAACGTTAGTGAAAGAGTGTGGAGGTGACGGCAGCAGCCACAGCAGCAGCATGAGGTCAGACAGTGGCACAATGACATTCTGGAGGTGGCAAAAACTGGAGTAGGCCACAGAGTGGCACAATGACAGAGTGTGGAGGTCACGGCAGCAGCAGCAGCATGAGGTCAGACAGTGGCACAATGACATTCTGGAGGTGGCAAAAACAGGAGTAGGCCACAGAGTGGCACAATGACAGAGTGTGGAGGTCACGGCAGAAGCATCATGAGGTCAGACAGTGGCACAATGACATTCTGAAAGTGGCAAAACAGTAGTAGGCCACAGAGTGACACAATAACAGAGATTGGAGGTGACGGTGGCAGCAGCATGAGGTCAGACAGTGGCACAATGACACAGTGTGGAGGTCACGGCAGCAGCAGTATGAGGTCAGGCAGTTGCACAATGACATTCTGGAGGTGGCAAAAACTGGAGTAGGCCACAGAGAGTCACAATGACACAGTGTGGAGGTCACGACAGCAGCAGCATGAGGTGAGACAGTGGCACAATGACATTCTGGAGGTGGCAAAAACTGGAGTAGGCCACAGAGTGGCACAATGACACAGTGTGGAGGTCACGGCAGCAGCAGCATGAGGTCAGGCAGTGGCAAAATGACATTCTGGAGGTGGCAAAAACTGGAGTAGGCCACAGAGTGGCACAATGACACAGTGTGGAGGTGGGTGGCAATACCAGTCCCTGGTAAAGATGGTTGGTGGCAGATGGAGAAATTGTCAGCAGATGTGTGGCATCAGGCGGGTGGCGGCATCAGAAAAGTGGCTGAGGCAGGTAGTTTGAACCCAGACTCATTTCTCACAGTTTGGTTGAGGCATCATGGCTGATGTAGTCTGACACCTAAGGCATTGATGTGTGGAAATCCTGGCCGATCCACGCCTGATTCATCTTGACAAAGGTCAGTCGTTCCACATTTCCCGTGGACAAGCGGGTTCTTCTTGGGGTAACGATGGCCCCTGCCCGCACTCCACTTTGGACGCGGTAGCGCAGTGGGTCCAATAGGGTGGAGAGTCCAGAACGGTCATCTCCACTCTGCCGGATGCGTGAACTATTCTGGCTGTGCTGGACTTGCCAGGCAAATCTGACCATGCTGCGGGCACATCCCCGCACAAAAGTTGATCCTCCAGAGGGGCTCCCTGCACTCCATCTCCGACTGTATACTTGCCACAATCGTGTGCTTGCAGTGCTCAGCTCTGCCTCGTCCCTCTTCCTCTCCTCGTCTCCATTCTACCTTCCTCCAGCTGCTCCTGCTCCTCCTCTCTTGTCACCTGGGTAGAAAATCCACTCATTTCACCAGACAATGCTTCTGCTCCAATGTCCCCCCACCCCCCCCCTCCCCCCCATTTCAGCCCCCAAAATCTTGGGGCCGGGATGTATCCCCACGTCTATAGCCCCCTGCCCAGACGATTTTTCAGCATCTTTTCCGGGACTGAAGAATGGAATGACATTTTCACCCCCGTGCCGGGCGATAAAAATAACGTGGCCTCCTAAATTGGCCCTAACAAAGGCGGGTGTCAGCATGAGGCCACGGGCTGCATCAAAGTTACACAGGGGACTCCGTCCACCGGGACATCAAAAAATCGTTAAGGCCCTTTCTTTTTCATACGTGGGGTCCAACATTGCAGGCGGGAATTCAACGGGTGGAAACATCGCATTTTGGTGTGTTGGGGAGGCCATTCTCCCGTGCAACCGAGGAGGGTGTTTCCTGGCTTTGTAGGAATGGATGAAGTGCGCACAGTTTCCGGCCATTCAGAATCTTTTGAAGATCGGGGGAAATTCAGGAACCCTTTCAAAACCCAGATTGAAAACACTTGCGCCATGCGGGCGCTGGACCTCCCTCCTAGGTGCACGGGGTACCATTTTACCCCCATTGTGTCACCAGGGTTTCCCGATTTGCTTTGGGCGATTTTTGGCATGACGCGGAGCGTTCCTCCCCGTGGATTTTTTTTACCGGGGCAAGCCAGGTGAAAACTGGTGCCGCTGTGCCACAATGGGTATGAGGGAGCAGTACTTTGGGGGCTGAGATGGTGGTGGTGGTGGAGGAGGAGGAGGGGACATTGGCGGGAGCCGAATTTTGACAAGTGGAGGAAAAAGGGCGTCTCCTGTCCAAGTTGTTGGTTGCCTGGGCAGGAAGACATTCACCCAATGGGCCGAAAAGGAATTACGGGCCCCGGGCCCGTTTACAGCTCCAGACGTCCGCGCTGCCGTGCCCCTTTGGGAAACAAACGATAAGCTCAAGGACTGGCCCCTTTTGTTTACATATTTATGAAGTGCTGGACTGCCTTTTTGGAAAAGAAATTGGGTTAAAAACTCCCCTTCGCTCGGACAACCCAAATAGTTCTCTGAATGGTGCGAGTCCACCTTTTGGGAAAAGGGGGGGACGCGTACCAACAACTTGGACAAGCACGGCACTGCTGCCCCTTAGGATGGTTGGACAATAATTGTCTCTTTGCAATGGGCTCCTAAATGACTGCTGGCGCCATGGGACGAGGAGCGGAGCATCTAGACCGTTGTATGTCAAAGAAAAAACAGCTCCCTTTGCAAGGGGGGGCCTTGACTGGCTGAAATTGGCATGGTGCCACGGGTGCTGTGCGTTTTTTGCTGCGGCGGCGGATGGACCCCCAAACACTGACCCATTTCCCCCCGGGCCCAACGATGTGATGTGCATGTGTTGCGCGGGGCCCGTGGTGCCAAGTTACTCCCTCCCACGCTTCCTTTTGCCCAAGATTTACATATCCCATACCCGGTCTCCGGTGTTTTAACAAAAAACTGCCACACCGCCGTTATTATTTTACCGCCAACCTCCCATGAGGACTACTATGCCGCTGCCTCGCTGACCCTCTTGCCACTACGTTCTTGGATCGGGAAAGCGGTTTTTTACCCCGGGGCCCCTTTGGGGCCCCCGACCTCCCACTGTGACCCTCGACTCACGGCCACACCCATTGCTGGCTGCGCCGTTCCCTGCCCGGGCAAGCTGAGCCCTCTTCCCCCGGATGTAAAGCCCTGCTTCCCCCGGTCCCATGGGGTGGCTACATCACATCTATTGTATTTCACGTCACTGCTGCCCTCATCCCCGGGTCTTGGTTGCAGGGCTGAACCCTCACAACATCCCCTCCCAGCCACTTCCAATCTTCTTTGCCGCCTACTGCAAGAAGCGGGGGGATTTTGGGCCCCCATTTCTTCGCTCCCAATAGTGCTGACTGCCCTCCTCAAATTGTTCATCCTCGCTATGTAGTGGCGCTGGCCCAGACCCATATGATCTTGGCTGGGGGAAAACCGGATGGACAGGGGGGGGTTGAGGACAGGTGAGGGCCGCGCCCCGGTCCTTTTGTCTGCGACCCACCGAATCTTTGGGGGGTTGTAAAAGGGTCATCGGGGGAAGTGGTGATTAGCAACCATAAAGAACCCTTTGGGTTGCTATCAACACACGGCCGCTAGATACACACATTGTGACCTCACCGAGTGACCCCTGCTCAACCCCCCTTGCTGGGCTGCGACCTGGGCCTGCCCCAGGAATTTTTTGTGCCCCCCACTGCGGGGAAAGAGCCTGCCACTCTCGTCGACATACCGTTTGTTCTAAATTACGAAACTGTTTGATGAAGATATCTGTTTATTAAATACCACCCGTATTTGACCCAAAATAAACCCACTAAGAAGTTGGGAACCCTTTGGATATAAATTGCGCTCCACAAATGGGGGGAAAAAATTTACTTGTAGTTTTTAAAAACTCTGTGTATGTACTGAAAAAAAAAGCAAAACGGCTTAAATTAACCTTAGATTAAGGGGGAAATTTTGCTACAGGAAAAAATTTTTTTTGGCGTGGAAATAAAGGTTTCTTTTAGTACCAACGCAGAAAAAACTTAAATTAACCCCCCCTTTTTAAATTCCAAAAGAATTGAGCAGCCAAAAATACAGCTTTGTGGTGTTACAATGGGTTTATTTTACGCTCACAAAAAGGGGAAAACTTAATTAAAAACCTTTGTTGGAATTTTTTTTACAGGAAAAATAAAATTTTTTGCGGTGAAAAAAAGGTTTTTTTTAGTCACCCCGCAGCAAACAAAGCTTAAATTTAACCCCCCAGATGTAAATTGCCAAAAGAAATTGAGCAGCCCAAAAATACCCGCTTTGTAGCGTGTTAAATGGGTGTATTTTACCAAAAACAACAAAAGGGAAAACTTTAATTAACCTTGGTTTTTAAATTTGCTACAGAAAAAATTTTTTGCGGTGAAAAAACGGTTTTTTTAGTCCCACAACAGCAGGACAAGCTTAATTTTAACCCCCGATGTAAATTGCCAAAAGAATTGAGCACCAAAAAATAAGCTTTTTTAGGTGTTACAAGGCGGTATTTTTGAACAACAAAGAAAACTTGAATTAACCTTCGTTGTGAAATGCCAGGGAAAAATGTATTTTTTTTCGGGAAAAAAACTTTTTTTAGTACCCACGCAAACAACGCTTAAAATTAAACCCCCGGATGTAAAATTTCCAAAGAAATGAGCACCAAAAAAAAATAAAACTTTTTACGTGTTTCAAGGGTGTATTTTACGTACACACAAGAGAAAAAATTTAATTAACCTTCGTTGTGATTATGCTACAGGGAAAAAAAGTATTTTTTTGGCGGGGAAATAAACGGGTTTTTTTAGTCACCAGCAGCAGAACAACGCTTTTTTTTTCCCCGGATGAAATTGCGCAAAAAAAATTAGGCAAAACCCAAAAAAATACGGGTTTGTAGGGGGTTACAAGGCGTTATTTTACGTAACAACAAGAGGGAAAAATTGTAATTAACCTTCGTTGGAATTATGCTCGGAAAAATGTATTTTTGGCGGTGAAATAAAAAGTTTCTTTTAGTCCCACGAGCAGAAAAAGCTTTAAATTTAACCCTGGAGTAAAATTTCGCAAAAGAATTGAGCACCAAAAACTACCGCTTTGTACGTGTTACAATGGCGTGTATTTTACGGTACACACAAGAGAAAAAATTGTAATTAAACCCTTCGGTTGTGAATTATGTCAGGAAAAATGTATTTTTTTGGGGTGAAAAAAACGGTTTTTTTTTTAGTACCCAGCAGCAGAACAACCCCTTAAATTTAAACCCCCCCCTGTAATTGCGCAAAAAATTTACAACCAAAAACTAGAGCTTTTTAGCGTGTTACAAAGGCTTATTTTACGTACAAACAAGAGGAAAAATTTTAAATTTCCTTCCTTTTGAATTTTGCTACGGAAAAATGTATTTTTTGGGGGTGAATAAACGGGGTTTTTTTAGTCACCACAGCGCAGAAAACGCTTAATTTTAACCCCCCGGGTGTAAAAAAAGCGCAAAAGATGAGCAACCAAAAAAAAAAGCTTTGTACGTGTTACAATTTGGCTGATTTTACGTACACAACAAGAGGGAAAAATTGTAATTTCCTTGGTTGTGAATTTGCTAAGGAAAAATTATTTTTTTTCGGGGAAATAAACGGTTTCTTTTTGTCACCCCAGCAGCGAAAACGCTTTAAATTTAACCCCTGGATGTAAATTGCGCAAAAGAATTGAGACCCAAAAATACAGCTTTGTAGGGGTTACAATGGGGTGTATTTTACGGTACACACCCAAAAGAAAAACTTGTAATTAACCTTCGTTTGGAATTTGCTTAAAGGGAAAAAATTTTTTTTTGGGGGTGAAATAAAGGTTTTTTTTAGTCACCCCGCGCAGAAAACGCTTTAAATTAACCCTGGGTGTAAATTCGCAAAGAATTGGAAAACCCAAAAAATATGAGTTTTTAGCGTTTACAATGGCTGTATTTTAGCTACCCAACAAGAGAGAAATTGTATTTTAACCTTCGGTTTGAATTTTTGGTAACGGAAAAAAGTTTTTTTTGCTAGTGAAAAAGACGGTTTATTTTAGTCACCACAGCAGCAGAACAATGCTTAATTAACCCCTGGATGTAAATTGCGCAAAAGAATTGAGCAGCCAAAAATGAAGTGGTATTTGTATTGTAAAAACGCTGTTTCTTTAAATGAATACAACAGGAACAGGCTTAGATCCCCCTTGGATATTCAATGTGCTGTGAGCAGATAGCATTAAAATGTATATGCAGCTGCACTGGACGCACACTGGACTTAAGATCCAATACCCCACAAAATCAGAAATAGAACGTTAAGAGAAGCAGTCTCTGAGACAAGCTGAGACACCCCCCCAAAAATCGCTATATAAAAATGAGTTCTTTAGTATCAGCTATCATAAGCAGCCGCGGCAGCACCTTCCCTACTCAGTACAGTGAGAGCGGTATGAGCTTCCAGCGTCGCTCCCGGACTTATATAGTGCGGTGACGTCACAGAATCCCGCCGGTCTCTGATTGGCTTCATCTCTGCACATGTCATGCAGACTATGCCCTTCTTCCTCCCAGAGTTCTTTGCCCCATGTAATGCCATGTGCTCGCAGCCATTTTATCAATCAAAAGCACACTTCATTCACGCGAAGTACCCCAAAGTTCGACTTCGTTCTGAACCGAAGTTTTCCTGAAATTCTAAACGAATTCCACTTCGTTAGAATCAATTCGCCCATCTCTACCTATACAGTATAGAAGAAATAACTACAGGTCACCTGAGTAACACACTACCATTAGAGAGTGATCCAGGGAATTTAAGAGGAATGCCACCTACTCTATCCACAGACTCCCTTTTCACTGCAACGGTGCCAGGGAAGCATGAGAGGATTTTGTACATAGCTAACGTGACAAAAGTATCATAAACTACTGCAACCATCCTCTCCTCTGCTGCCCTGTTGCATAAAAAATTGTGTCATTAACAGGATGAGTTCCAGTATCCCTGACCAGATTTGGACTGTACTCAGCAGATGTGGATGCAAGATTTGGATTTATTGCTGAAGATGACAGAGAGGATGAGGTGTTTGTTAATAGAAGACCTGGCAGGCAAAAGAACATGTCATTAACATACCACAATCTACTACTTCTGTTTCTGTGTCTGGGAATATTGGGCTAGTGCTGTGGTCCAACTTGATCTGCTGCAAGTACCACCCAAGTACCAGCCAGAATCGATCTTACACCATCAGGAGAGTCCTGGTAGAACTGACCCAGCCCACTGCCTTTCCTTTGGTGGTGAGTTTGATTTACCTTCTCTTACCTCCTGGCCCTGTCCATCCCCCATGTATGTCCTGCTCTCACCCTTGTCCCCAGTTCCCTGTGTGGGTTGCATCAGTGGAGCTGGATTAGTGACCAGCCAAAGCCTGGTAACAGCACCAACATGTGGTCCCACCAATGTCGAAAGATTCATTCCCATCACATTTCCGTGGACCCGCTGATTTTAAGGGTCCTTAGTACTGGAAGATGGATATGGTAGATCCATTCCTGCCCCCTACTTCTTAGTAAAATTGACTCATGCATTAGGCTGAAGAGCCATTTTTCTGTCTTTATGTTTAAAGAAGCAAGAGTCCTGATGGACTACAGCCCCCATCAGCATCCGTTTACTTTGCACTTCAAAGGACTACCTCATATTGGCTGAATGCCTTTGTCCCCTGTTTTAACCCCTTTGCCCCAATATGCCGTAAGGACTCTACTGCATCAGAGCTATTGACATTATTAAAGTTTAACCTTTAACCCTTTTCCCCTACTGAGCCTGAAAGAGATTCTCCCATTCCAAGAACTGCAAGGACACTGCCCCAAAATTATCCTCCAAGGACTTTGAAAAATTAGATGTGTTTAAGATAAGTGTTATTCTAGAATGAGATGGAGGCTTTATTTGAGCTGTCACTTGAATGAACCCTTTTTGCATTTTAATGTGCACAAGCCAAAAAGTTTTAATGTGTATTCTCTTACAGCTGAAATCTCTATATAAAGTTGAAATGTTTTATTGATGTAAAAAAAAAATAGATGTCAAAGTTTACACTATACACCCCTGCACTCTTCTTTGTAGGTATCTTCCTGGTTACTGCTAATATGAATATGCCCGGGACGACATAGGTAAAAGAAGGGGCGTATGTAGTACATTCGAGCAGAGTTTTAGTAATAATAATGTGGATTTCATCTGAGGTCTCTGTAGTGCTTTCTTGAACTCTGTTTGTACCCCTGATGTGTTGATGCAGTGCAGACTGTGGTCCTGTAAAAGGTAACATGAGCAGCCCAAGGCGATAGGCGTAACTTATCTAGGAGAACAAGGGAGAAGGGGTCAGAGAGGTAATAAAAATAAATTGTAGTTAGGATTTTT
Organism: Phyllomedusa bahiana; assembly: GCA_025379985.1. NCBI lineage: Eukaryota > Metazoa > Chordata > Amphibia > Anura > Hylidae > Phyllomedusa > Phyllomedusa bahiana. The sequence continues at coordinate 38,523 of JAODAL010023526.1, forward strand.
AGAGAGAGTGAGTGTGTGTGTTCAGTCAGTGGTCTTACAGGTTACTCAGTTCTATTAGTTCCAGCTGCAGCTGTTAAAAAAAAGAAGTAAAGCATTTCTGGTTCCCCACTGGTAACCAGCGAACATCATTATATTCTTTGCCACAGAGATAATCTTTAAGGAAGTTTACCAGTTTAAAGCAGAAAGGAGGACAGGCTCCGCAGTTAATGAAATAGCAGCTTTACAGGAGAATGTGAGGTAATTCAGTCCCCAGCAGGCCTCATGCTTGTTGGTGTCCAGTATATGCTTTTGGCCTGGCCCAACACCTATACAGTATATAAGAAATTACTCCAGATCACTAGGAATATAGAAATAATTCATTACTTGAATAGTTTAGATATTATGGAACTTTATGGGACCAATCCTGTTGCTGAGAACTGTTCATGCATTGTAGGAAACAGAAGTTTGTGAACAGAATTGACTCTGCTGTACAAAACCTAGCTTGGAGTAAAATCTTTGCTTGTGCTTCAACTTCTACCTCAGTCTACTGCCTGTTTATCATATCATATACCATGGGCACCTCACCCACTGTCACAGGCAGTTGAGTAGCACACCACCTATGATAGTGCTTTGGGAGAATTTAGGAGGAGTGCCACCTACTCCGCCAGCTGGCCCCCTCTTTACTGTAAATGTGTCAGGAAAGCATGAGAGGATTGGCTGCATAGCCATTGTGACAAAAGTATGGCAAACTACTACTCCCAACCTCTCCTCTGCTGCTCTGGCCCATTGCACCTGTATAGCCCTTTAACTACTGCACATCACCCTCTCAAAAACCATGCATTTCTGCCTTAAGCGGCCCTCATTTTACCCTTTGCTATGTTGCCCTTTCTCTGAACTTGAGCCTGAGCGCTCTTCACGTTCAGAACTGAGCAGTGGAGACCACATACTTGCCTTGATGGCTAATAAATGGGATAAGAGGGATTTTTTTGAACTAGGAAAAAACAATGGGCGACATGTATGATCGGGCTTTTCGCCCGTTTTTTGGCGTATACTGCGCCTCCCAGCCCGAATCCCGCTGTCGGACGCTGGGATGCGATGTTAGGCGCAGCGTTCGCCACTTTCAGCTGCGCCCCGCATGAAGGGGCGGGCAATGGGCGCGGGGGTAGGCGTTCCAGGGTAGGTGTTTATTTCTTTATTTTCGTTGCACCCATACTATTGATCCTTGGCTAACGAAAATAAAGAAATAAACATGATTTTATTGATTTAATATTTTTTTTTCGTTACCCCCATATTATTATTCATTTTATATACACATCAGGACCACTTCTGTAGTCTTATAATTTGATTTCGGCCGTGTACAGTTTGATTTCAGATTGCATTAGAAAACCCATAGGAGCGTCGCTCGCTCTCCCATTGGTCCAAATAATGGCGCCTCTTTTAACTTAGCCAATCACAGAGCGCGCTCAGAATTTCTTTTCCCCATAGAACTCTATGAGAAAGTAGCTCGCGCTCTGATTGGCTAAGCTGGACGAGCCCCCGCCGCTTCAACCAATCAGCTCGTTTCTGCATTTTTACTGTATTTTGAACTGTCCCGCCTTGGAATATGATTGGTCAATTTTTCTCCATAGGATATAATGGGACATTGTCGCTCCTATTCTGATTGGTCAATTCTTCTCCATAGGTTATAATGGGACATTGTCGCTCCTATTCTGATTGGCTGGTTTATGCCGACCAATGAGAATAGCTTAAACAATTTGAATTACTGTATTTCCCGGCGATTCTCTCTATTGCAATTCCCTATGTAGCGCCGGTCTCGGCGACAAACGCGTTGTTCGGGTTTTTAACTGCTTTATTTGTAAAGAAGGGTTCGGCTCTTTATCTGATAATGTTTTACACTTAATAAAAATTATTTTTTTTATTAATACTTCATGCCGCACGGCGCTGAGAGCCGAGATTTCAGAGCGCCCATCTCTCCATAGACTATAATGGGAGAAGTAGCTCGCGCTCTGATTGGCTGGGATAGCCAAGCCACCGCTAGCTCAGCCAATCAGCTCTTTTCTGTCTTTTTACTGTATTTTGAACTGTCCCGCCTTTGATGTTGATTGGTCCAAAATTCTCCATATGATATAATGGGACTTTGTCGCTCCTATTCTGATTGGTTAATACTCCTTCATAGGTTAGAATGGGCCACTGTCGCTCCTATTCTGATTGGTCCAAACTTCTCCATAGGATATAATGGGTGTTTGTCACTCCTTTTCTGATTGGCTGGCTTCTGCCGACCAATGAGAATAGCTTACACTATGTGCATTACTGTATATCCTGCAATTCTCTCTCTTGCTATTCCCTATGTAGCGCCTGTCTCGGCGACAAACGCCTTGTTCGGGTTTTTAACTGCTTTATTTGTAAAGAAGGGTTCGGCTCTTTATCTGATAATGTTTTACATTTAATAAAAATTATTTTTTTGATTAATACTTCATGCCGCAGACCCGAGCCCAATTTACCCCCCCCATAGACTATAATGGGAGAAGTAGCTCGCGCTCTATTCGGGCCAAACCAAACCCCGCTAGCCCTCAAAAAAAAAAAAAAAAAAAAAAAAAAAAAAAAAAAAAAAAAAAAAAAAAAAAAAAAAAAAAAAAAAAAAGCCAAGACGCTGAGCGCCGAGATTTCAGTGCGCCCATCTCTCCATAGACTATAATGGGAGAAGTAGCTCGCGCTCTGATTGGCTGGGCTAGCCAAGCCCCCGCTAGCTCAGCCAATAAGCTCTTTTTGTCTTTTTACTGTATTTTGAATTATCCCGCCGTGGATTTGATTGGTCTAAACTTCTCCATAGACTAGAATGGGTCTTTGTCGCTCCTATTCTGATTGGTCTGTAATTTTCCATAGGTTTGAATGGGTCTCTGTCGCTCCTATTCTGATTGGCTGAGCTAGCCGAGCCCCCGCTAGCTCAGCCAATCACCTCTTTTCAGCATTTTTACAGTATTTTAAACTGTCCCGCCGTGGATTCTGATTGGTCTAAACTTCTCCATAGGCTAGAATGGGTCTCTGTCGCTCCTATTTTGATTGGCTGAGCTAGCCAAGACCCCGGTAGCTTAACCAATCAGCTCTTTTCAGCATTTTTACTTTATTTTTAACTATCCCGCCGTAGATTCCGATTGGTCTAAACGTCCCCAGAGGATTTACTGGTTCACTGTCGCTCCTAGTCTGATTGGCCGGTTTATGCCGAACAATCAGAATAGCTTTCAGAATTTGAATTACTGTATTTCCCGGCAATTTCCAATATCCTAATTCTTGAATTAGGATATTGGAAAGTGATTTTGTTTTATGTGTTTTTTTTTTATATGTTTCAGCTCTTTTCCTGAGAATGTTTTCCGCCTTTATAAAGGCGATTTTTGATTCATACTCCGCACCGACAGGTGGAATGATGTCTCGCTGTTCCAGCCTTTCTCGCAACGGCACTGTTTTTCGGCGCAGTCCCGCACGGCGCCTACGTCCCGCCCGGCGCCCATGTCCCCGCACTGTGCCCCGCACACACTGGCGAGGCGCAGGGAACTTTTCCCCGCATGTATGAGTGCGCTACCTCCGGCGGGGAATCATAGGCGCAGTCCCGCTCTGTGCCTCGGACCCGCACTGCGCCTAAAACACTGGCGAGGCGCGGCGGACTTTACATGCTATGTATAAGCGCGCCCCGGCCCCGACATAAATCAGGCGCAGATTCCGCCGGAAAACTGGCAGAAAGGTGCGCCCCGACCCGGCGGGATTCATACATGTGGCCCAATGAGAGCATAATCTATCAGTAATTGTTCTCGACAACATTTTAGGAGGACCTCACAGGTCCCTTTTAAAATAATTTTACTAAAAATTCACTGTAACCATAGATTGTTGTGGAACATTAAACAAAGCTGAAATCCTAATTTTAGAAAATTGTATAATTGAAGCTGAACTTTTCTTCCATTCAGTAAAATGGAGAGTGGCAGTAAAATAACTTGTTCAGTCTAGAGTACATTATGAAACAAGCCACGTTGTACCCACTTTTTCTATGGAATAAGATTCCTATTATTAGACCCAGTTTTTCAGAACTGCTGATCATGATGAACATATAATCTCTACTGCAACCAGGACATTTTGAACATTTGCCAAACTGTTTTATGAAGTGAAAGGTTTTGCTGACTCATTGACACATCCCATATCCTTCATAAAAGCTTCTATTCAGTTTTGTGGGAAGGAGGATAAGGCAGATGCAGTGCATTAAAATTAATGTTATGTTCTGCATCATCACTTATGAATTAACCCCCATCCCATTATATTCTCTAATAGGAACTTGTCATGGCTTACACATACACAGGCGATCAATACATAAATTCTTTCTCTTTAGCACATGGCTGCAGTAGAGACTTAATGGCAGTGACAGCCTGAGATTGTCTTGTAGCCTCATGCATTACAAAAGCGCTTCCATTTAGATTTAGTACTTAAGTGTGGCTAACACAGTGACATGTTAATGTGTGTGTGCTAATATTGTAAACATTTCCATAGACAATGTGATAGGGAATATTTACAGTGCAATCAAATTACCACAAATTGAATCTAATTGCAAACAAGCAAAAGATTTCTTTGCACAGTAATTACATAAAGTCTCAACTGTCAAACAGACAAGCAATACACAGAATTGCTGTGAATAAAGTATATGTTAACTCAAGTTAATGTATAACACTGACTTAAAACATTTATCAAATCTAGGTAACAGTACGTTATTAAATGTTCATTACCGTTCTTATTATTTTACTTGATAAGTGAGTTATTATCTTTAGAGACTTAGTTAATCCTTTTCATGGGATATCTGAGTATAAAAAACTTTTTTTTCACGTTTCTATGCTTTCAGCAACTGAACAGTCACCAAAAGCGCATATCAAATGTGCCCAGGGGTCAAATCTGGCATAATTTTATGTGGCAAACAAAAGCTTAAATATAGCGAGAGGAATGGACAAGGTCCAGAAACAGAATGACCAGGTTTCCAGTTTCCCCAGAGGATGCGATCAAGTGCTAGCGAGGGACTGGTCACCATCTTGGATTCAGAGCTCTGGCACACATCTCCACACCACTCTGTTTAGCATCTCACAGGTCGGACAGACATATTCAGGCACATTAGCCACCACCAAGTAACCATAATGCTGATGTGGCTCTCGGTTTAATTGCGTTTGACACCCCTGACTTAAAGGCTTATTGCCACCACAACAATTGCTGTCTATTATGTATTTTACCTAAATGCAATGTATTATCAAATATTTGTTGTTTACTTAATAAATGTCTTTTTGACTTTTCATAGTGTACATCTGGTTTTCCTGGCTACTGACAACCACTCAGTGCTATGAGCAGTGGCCGGGAATGCAACATCACAGTGACATTCACAATGGTCAGGTTTTCAGGGATGTGCATTATTGTTCATGCGCGCTGTCTGAGGAACTTTTTGTGGCTGATAGACTTTTCCTCCACGATCTAGACTAGACAACTACACTTACCATTGATGGTTGTCCTGACCGCTGAGACCTTCACACTCCCAGTGCTGATGAAGACTGAATATTCATCAGCAAGTTTAGTTCAACCACCCAATGACATCTGCGAACCATCGCTAGACTGAAAAAGCCCTCCTGAAATAAACATATACACCATCATATTGTGGTTTTGAGTGCAGTAACCCGACTTAGAAGAGACCAGAAACACCATGGTGAAAAACCTGTTTAAATGTATGCTAAAATGTTTTAACATATTTTTAAATTTAATTCCTTGCCATTTTTAGTATTTTTCTTGTCACTGGATTGCAAAGTTTTTGTTTATACATTGAGTATTAAAACTCACAAAAACCTATTTAGTTTAGCAGCTGATGGATTTACATGCTCAATATAGGCAATAGCATGTAAGCTTAACAGACTGAACATCACACTAAAAACTTTTACTTGTATATTATACATCTGTAAACAATTAGTGATCAGGAAGAGATTTGTGCTGACTGATTACTTTTAAGTGCACATTTTCCACTGCACTTGACGCGTTATGTTACCATTTCCACATAGCATTGGGGAAAACTTCCGGGTGACACATTGCAGTGTTGTGTAAACGGCTGGTTGTGGATCCAATGGACCACCGATGCAGTAGGTACAGGATCACGCCAGGGAGCGGCATTTGGTCCCGTTATTCCACCAAGTCGCTTGCCCTGACGTGATAGCTTTGCGGAGGTCAAAGCACGAGGTTGGAACGAGGGTACATGACGTTAGATGAAACCTCGTAGTCAGGGACCGGTAGGAAGGTAAGGATAAGTCTGGACAGGGCGGCTGAAGGTCGTGGTACGGTAAATAATAGCCAATATAGAGAGTTCGGTACACGGCAAGAACATAAACAATGCTTCAAGGAACGCTCTTTACTCACTAGACAATAGGCACTTAAAGATCGGCAGGGAACTTAGGAGGTGACTCATGAATATATTCGGGAGAAGAACCCGGTAATTAACCAAATTCTCATGCGGTGCCTTTAAATTTCATGCGAGCCGGTGTGTGAGGTTCGACCCTAGGGAACTGGAGCACGTGCCCCGGCTGGCAGTGGAGCAGGGGAGAGCAGGAGCGAGGTCAGGTGAGTAATGCACTGAATCGCGAGTGCGCCTGCGGCCCGACATGCGAGTTGCGGCACCACCCGCCGATACAGAGGGGGCACGGATGCGCCCGTGGCTCGAAGTACGAGTCGCAGGGGCACCCGTCACAGTGGGGTTTGAAAATTTGTGAACTCTTCAGAGTTTTTTAAATTTCTGCATCAATATGACTAGAGATGGGAGAATCGATTCTGACGAAGTGGAATTCGTTTAGATTTCAGGATAAACTTCGGTTCGGAACGAAGTCGAACTTTGGGTATCTTCGGTGACGAAGTGTGCTTTTGATTGATAAATAGTGCGAGCACATGGCTGTTCATGGCAAGCACTCTCGGGAGGAAGAAGGGCCTAGCCTGCATGACATGTGCAGAGGGTTGGAAAGCCAATTAGAGAGACCGGCGGGATACTGTGACGTCACCGCACTATATAAGTCCGGGCGCTGACGCCGGGAGCTCACACTCCTTCATTTTTTGTGCTCATCAAGGCGAAGGATGCTGCCGCTAGAGAACATGGGGCGGGGGGGCGACAAAAATTTCTCAATTAAATTTCGGTTCGGTCACTCTGACAGACATGTTTTCCGACAAAATTTCGTTTCGGTCGATTACTTCGGGCAGAATCAAGTTTAATAAAACAGCTATTTCCAGGACTGCCCAGAGCTGCGTGGGTGCTGTAGACAGTTGTGTCCATGCTAAAATATGCAGAGGGATCTGGTTTGGTCTTCAGACACATGTTGTTTTTCGCTATGACACGCACATGACTGCGCCGCTCTTAGAATCGCTTCACTATAAATGCCCTGGGCACTTATTGGCGGGCAAAATCTGATGCCAATAAAAAATGAAGAGGAACGTAGCCTGATAAGTAATGCTAGAAGCTGGAAAAAAGATAAACAACTGAGAGTTCAGGTGGCTCTAACATTAGTGACAGAGTGTGGAGGTGACGGCGGCAGCACAGCCAGCATGAGTGTCAGACAGTGCACAATGACACAGTGTGGAGGGCACGACTAGGAGTCCAGCAGCAGCACTGAGGTCAGAGATTGGCACAATGACATTAGCAGGTGCAAAATAGTATTTAGGCCAAAGAGCGGCACAATGACTGAAGAGCGGAGGTCACGGCGGCAGCAGCATGAGGTCAGGCAGTGGCACTATGAACAGAGAGTGGAGGTGTGACAGGAGCAACCAGCATGAGGTCAGAGAGTGGCACACAAAGTATCATTCTGGAGGTGGCAAAAACAGTACCAGGCCGCAGAGTGAACCATGACACTGTGTGGATGTCTAGGCTAAACTGTCAAACCGCAGCAGCAGCATGGCACATTGAGTGCACAATGACAGAGTGTTTGAGGTGGGTGCAATACAGTCCCTGGTAAAGACTCGGTGTAGGCAAGACGGAGAAACTATCAGCAGTTGTGTGGCATCAGGCGGGTCGGCGGCATCTGAATAGTGGCTGAGGCAGGTTGTTGAACACAGAATGAGCCTAAGGCATTGAAGTGTGGTAACCTGGCCGAATCCCGCCTGATTAATCTTGACAAAGGGTCAGTCGTTCAACATTTCACCGTGGTCAAGGGTTCTCTTGGCGGTACGTGGCCCGCGCATGTACACCGCTCTGATGCCACACTACTGGCCGGCAGGGACAGCTTTCTCCACTGCATATCTGGCATGTTGCGGCCCACACATCCTGTTTGGATGCCCAGTAGTCCAGGGATCTTCTAACAGGGGGGGGCAGAGTGCTGATCCAAGTAGAGCCCACAACCTGTTGTTCTGGGAAATCGCTCATACGGTCCTGATGTTTCGCTGATGCTGAGTGACTGACCTCCTCACTAGGCGGGTGAAGGAAGCTGCCTCATTTGTGTAATGTCCAGACTTAGGTTACTGATGTGGAGCTGGTAAGCTCCTACCCAACACCTTCCCCAGCAGAGCGCTGTAGTTCTGTGAGCGATGAGGAACCCCCCGGTCTGACTGTCGAGGAGGGAACGATGATGCTCATAGCAGCAGGCACAACTGATTCCGGTGGATTTCCTATGTATTTGATTTTGTCTTCCATCTCAATTGCTGGATAAAGGCTCCCATTTTGGACGGTAGCGGGGTCCATGGGTGGAGAGCAGAAAGTCATCCCTCTGCCGGATGCTGACTATTCGGCTGTCACTTATGCCCAGGTAAATAAGCATGCTGCGGGGACCATCTGCACAAGTGACTCGAGGGAGGCTCCCTGCCTCATTTCACTGTATACTCGCCACGTTGCTGGGGAGTCTTATGCACTCGTCTTCTCATCTCCTCAATCCCACCTCCTCAGATGCTCCTGCTCTCCTCTCTTGTCCCTGGGTAGAAAAACCACTCTTTCAGCCAGACAATGCTCTTCTGCTCCAATGTCCTCCTCCTCTCCTCCTCCATTTCAGTCCCACGGACTTCATGTGGCACGAGATGTCGGTCGCCACCTCTCTAGTACCCTGCCCAGACGATTTTTCAGCATCTGTTCCAGGACATGAAGCATGACGGAAAGACGTTATTAATCCCGTATGTCCTGGCGTACTGACAAATAACGTGGCCTCCTCGAATGGCTCAACAAACGGCAGGTGTCACGCATGATCTGCCACTGGCTGACATCAAAGTTCATATGGGGAAGTACTCTGTCTGCATGGATCATCACAAAAATCGTTAATGAGCCTTTCTCTGTTCATACAAGTCCGCGTCAACATGTTGCAGGCTGATTTCCAGCGGGTGGAATCATCGCATAGTCAGAGCGTGTTGGGGGAGGGCGTTCTGCCGCTGCAACTCGGAGGAGGGTGTTCCTGGGCTTTAGTACGATTCGGATAAAGTGCTTTGCCACAGTTTCCTGGCCATTTTCAGAAATGTTCTGAAGATCGGTGGAAGACTCAGGAACCTGTTTTACACCAGGAGATTGAACACGTGCGCATGCAGGGAGCAGGACCATCCTCTCGGGTTGCATCGGCGGGACACCATGTTCCCTCATTGTCCGTCACCTGGTATCGATTTTGCAGGTTGGCGCGAGTAAAGCCACACATCGATTTTTGCTGCATGAAGCGGATGCAGTTCCATCCTGAGTCGACTCGGTTCGCCGAGGGCAAAGCTAGGTTTAAGAACTGCTTGACACCGCTGTGACCTCACATGTGGTATGATGGGAGACGTACTTGTGGAGGCTGATTGATAGGTCTGGTGGTGGTGGAGGAGGAGCGAGGCGGGACATTGGCGCACGGAGCAGCAAGTTGACACATCGTGGAGGAGAAAGCGGCGTCTCTGTCCAACGTTGCTGGTGTGCTGGGCAGTGAAGCACATTCACACAGTGGGCCGTATAGGACAATGTACTGGCCCTGACCGTAGTTACTAGCTCAGACGTCCGCGCGCTGCCGTGTACCTTGGATCAAACCGATAAGCTCAAGGACTGACCACCACTTCCTGTTCTACATATTTTTGAAGTTGTGGTACTGCCTTATTTTGGGAAAAGAAATTAGGCATTGGAACTCTCCATCTCGGCTCGAGCACAAAGCAATTAGTTCTCTGAATGGTGCAGAGTCAACATTTGGAAAGGAGGGACTGCAGTACCATCAAATTGGACAGGAGCCGCCGTCAGCTGCTGCTCCGTAGGATGGTTGGACGCATACTGTTGTCTCTGTTACAAATCGCCTCTCTGAAACGGACTGTGGCAGCCATGAGTAGCGACGGAGCAGGAGCTTCTGGACGAGAGAGGATGTCAAAGAGAAAAACAGCTGCCTTCTGCAGAGGTGGTGGAGTAGGGTGGATCTTGACTGGTGAAATGGCATGCGTGCCATGGCGCTGCTGCTGCTGCACATGGGCTCAGGATGGACCACACATCTGAGCCACGTTCTACCAGGCTGCTCACCGGATGGTGACGCTTGATGTGTTGTAGCAGGGCCGTTCGTGCCACGTTAGATCCATGGCCACGCTTCACTTTCTGCCCACAGATTCTACATATTCCCATATTGCGCTCTCCTCGTGTCTTAGCAAAGAAATTGACCACACCGCCGAGTAGTGATTGTACCACACACGCTCCGCCACTGAGTGTTTACTGCGCCGCTGCCTCGCTGAGCCCTGTGCCGATAACTGCTTGGACATGGAAGCGGGTTTCTACCCCGTGGCGCTTGGTCCCGACCTCACACTGCTGCTACCCTGTCTGGACTAACCGGTCCACACTACCCACATTGCTGGCTGCGCGCTGCTGGACGCGCAAGCTGACGCTCTTCTCTGACGATGTGGTGACCTTGACTTCTCCCAGGATCCAAGTCGCGGTCGGCTACTCATTCATTATTTGTGATTTCATCGTCACTACTGTCCTCATCACGGTCTTGGTAATGGCGAGGTGACCTGCTCACCACATGACCTACCATGCCACTTCCAATCTAATACTTTGCCGCCTACTGCATGAAGACTGGGGGATATTGGCCCCATTTCTTCGCTGCAGTAGATGCTGACCTGCCCTCCTAAATTGTTCATCTCGCTATATAGTGGCGCTGAGCCTCAAGACCACATAAGGGTAGATCCCTGGTGAGGAATGGATGGGTGACAGACGGCGGGCTGAAGGACAGGTGAGGGCGTGACCGCTCAGGGCCATGCCAACTAGTGTTGTGTTGAGGTTCCCAAACGACTCTTGTCTCGGGGTTGTAAGAGTGTCATCTGGGAGGACGAGGGATCGACCTAGTTCAACCATCAAGAACCTGTGGGTTGCTGAACAAACACACGGCCGCTAGAGACAGCGGCTGTTGTGGCACCTACAACGAGTGACCCCTGCTGCGACGTCCCCTTGCTGTGCTGCGACCTGGCCCGTTTTCAGAAATGTTTGTTGCCACTGCCATCGCAGTTGCAGAGCCTGCCAAACTCTCTGTCTGACATACTGTTTGTTATAAATTGTCACAGACACTGTTTGATGAAGCTATCTGCATATGATAATATACACTGTTTTTCGACTCCATAAATGACCCAGTAACAAGCTTGTAACCATTGGATATATATTGCGCTCCACCAGATGGCCAGGGAAAAAATTTACTTGTATGATGTCGTTTAAACAAGCACTGTGTGTTTTACTAAATGTAAAAGCACATACAGGTTAATTACCTTCGCTTGTGAATTATGGCTACAAGAAAATGTAATATATTTCGGTGTTGAAAAAGACGGTTTAATTTTTGTCTGCACTGCAGAAAAACAACGCTTAATAACCCTCGGATGTAAATTGTGCAATAGAATGAGCCACCCACAAACTAGTAGCTTTGTAGAGTGTTACAATGGTGTATTTTCTACGCAAACAAACTATGTGATTAATTTGTAATTACTTTTGCTTGTGAATTAGGCTACCAAAAAAAAAATATATATTGGCGTTGAAAGCGGTTTATTTTGTCAGCACAGAGCAAAACAACGCTTAAATTAACCCCTGGTATTTGTAAATTGCGGCAATAGATTGAGCCACCACACAAATAGTAGCTTTGTAGACGTATATTACATGGCGTATTTTCTACGTCAACAACAACAAGAGAAAAATTGTAAATTAACCATTGCTGTGAATTAGGTACCAAATAAAAAATATATGCTATTTGCGTTGAAAAAGGACGGTTTTATTTGTCAAGCACCTCAGCAAAACTAACGATTAAGTAACCCCTGGATGTAAATTGCGCAATAGAATGAGCCCACACAAACTAGTGCTTTGTAGCGTGTTAAATGGCGTATAGTTCTACGCACCCACAACAAGAGTAATTGTAATTAACCTCTTGCTTGTGAATTAGGCTACCAAATACAAAATATATATTTGGCGTTGAAAAAGACGGTTTATTTTAGTCGCCAACTCAGAAAACAACGCTTAAATTAACCTGGATGTAAATTGCGCGCCAATTAGAATTGAGCACCACAAACTAGTAGCTTTGTAGAGTGTTTACAATGGAGTATTTTCTACGCCACACAACAAGAGATAAAAAATTGTAATTAACCTTTGCTTGTGAATTAGCGCTACAATAAAATATTATATATATTTGCGTTGAAAAAGACGGTTTATTTTTGTCAGGCACACCAGCAAAACATACTGCTTAATTAACCCCTGGATGTAAAATTGCGCAATAGAATTGCAGCCACACATACTTGTAGTTGTAGCGTGTTTACAATGGGTCATTTTATACGCACACAAACAGCGAGATAAAATTTAATTACCCTTTGCTTGGGTATTAGGATACCAAAAAAAATATATATAATTTGGCGTTGAATAATGAGACGGTTTATTTTTGTCTGCACACCACCAAAACAACGATTAATTAACCCCTGGCATGTAAAGATTTGCGCAATAGAATTGAGCAGCAAAAATGGAAGTGGTAATTTGTATTGTAAAACGCTGTTTCTTTACAATGAATACAACAGGAATGGGGCTTTATAGGGATCCCACTTGGATATTGAATGTATATGCAGCTGCAGTGGACGCACACTGGCATTTCAGATCCAATACCCAAAAAATCAGAAATAGAACATTCAGAGAACAGTCTTGAGACACGCTGAGACACCCCACAAAAAGATCGCTGTGTAAAAATCAGTTCTTCAGAAGCGCGCAAAATCACCGTAGCAGCACCTTCCCTGTCAGTACAGTGAGGAGGAGTGTGAGTGCCCAGCGGCGCGCTCGGTCTTATATAGTGCGGTGACGTCACAGGAATCCGCCGGTCTTGATTTTGCTGGCTTCATTCTGAACGTCATTGACAGGGTCTATGCGACTTCTTCCTCAGAGCTGCTTTGCCCAATGTAACGCCATTGCTCGCAGCCATTTTATCAATGAAAAGCAACTTCTTCCCGCGAATCACCCCAAAGTTGATTTAGTTAAGAACGTAGTTTTGTCCTGAATATTCTAACGAATTCCTACTTCGTTAGAATCGATTCGCCCATCCTCTAGCTGCGAGGCTGATTAGCTCTTACTGAAGATTCGATTTTTATTATAGCGATTTATGTGGGGTGTTCTCAGTTGTGTTCAGAGGGACTGTTCTTTTTAATGTTCTATTTTAATTTTTTTGGGGGTATTGGCTCTGAAATCACGTGTGGTCCACTTGCAGCTTGCAATTATACGCCATTACAATATCCAAGGGGGGATCTAAGTCAGTTCCTTGTTGTGATTCATATAACAGAAACAGCGGTTTTACATACCAAAATTACCACTTCATTTTGGCTGCTAAATTCTATTGCGCACAATTTTCCATCAGGGGTTATTAAGCGTTGTTTGCTGGTGTGCTGATCCCCCAAGAAACACACCGTCTTTTTAACGCCAATATTTATAAATTTTTCCTGTAGCCTTATTTCAAAGCAAGGTTAATTATCAACTGTATTTTGTTGTGTGGCGGTAGAAAAACGCAATGGTAAACATGTACAAGACTACTAGTTGATTCTGGCTCAATTCTTTGGCGCATTTAATCGCAGGCTTAATTAAGCGTTGTTTTGCTGGTGTGCTGACAAAAATAAACCGTCTTTTTCTACGCCAAAAATATATAAATTTTTCCTGTAGCCTAATTCACAAGCAAAGGTTAATTAAAATGTATCTCTTTTGTGTGGGCGTAGAAAACACGCAATTGTAACAAGCGACAAATCTACTAGTTTGTGGGCTCAATTCTTTGGCGCAATTTACATCCAGGGGTTAATTAAGGTTGTTTTGCTGGTGTGCTGACAAAAATAAACACGTCTTTTTCAATGCCAAAATATATAAATTTTTTCCTGTAGCCTAATTCACAAGCAAAGGTTAATTACAACTGTATCTCTTGTTGTGTGGCGTAAAAAACAAGCAATTGTAACATGCTACAAAGCTACTAGTTTATGCGGCTCAATTCTTTGGCGCAATTTAATCCAGGGCTTAATTAAGCGTTGTTTTGCTGGTGGGGCTGACAAATATAAACCGTTTTTTCACGCCAAATTATATAAATTTTTCCTGTAGCCTAATTCATTTTCCGAAGGTTAATTAAGCCTGTTTGTGCTTTTACATTTAGTAAAAACACACAGTGTTTTTAAACGAAATACAAGTAAACTTTTCTGGAAATTTGTGGAGCGCAATTTATATCCAAGGGTTACCCAAGCTTGTTACTGGGTTCATTTGGAGTCAAAAAACAGGGTGTATATCATATACAGTAATCATCATCAAAACAGTGTCTGTACATTTTAAAAACAAACGTATGTCAGACAGAGAGGTGGCAGGCTCTGCACCTGCGAGTGGCAGTGGCACAAACTTTCCCGGGGAACAGACTTAGGTCACAGCACAGCAAGGGGACGTCGCCGCAGGAGTCACACGGTGGGGCCCCAAAATCTTGCGTTGTCATCTAGCGGCCGTGTGTTTTTTCAGAAAACCAAGGGTTTCTTCATTGGTTGACTAGGTCTTCCTCTTCTTCCCAGATGACATTGACAACCCCAGCCAAGGTCGGTGGGAACCTCAGACAAAACCATTAGTTGGCATGGCCGGGAGCGGGTCAGCGGCCCTCACCTGTCCTCAGCCCGCCTCTGTCCCATCCGGTTCCCTCAGACAGAGATCTACTATGTGGTCTGGGTCAGGCCACTATATAGCGAGGATGAACAATTTGAGGGGGCAGTCAGCGCTACTTGGCAGCAAAGAAATGGGGCCAATATCGCCTGCTTCTTGCAGTGGCGGCAAAAGTATAGTGTGGAGAGTGGCATGGGAGGGCATGTTGTGAGAGGTCAGCCTCGGCATACAAAGACCGGTGATGAGGACTGCAGTGACAATGAAACACAAATAGATGATGATGTAGCCGACCGCACTTGGGAGCCGGGTGAGGCAAGGGCTTCATCATTGTCAGGAGATGAGGGCGTCAGCTTGGGTCAGGCAGCAGCGCAGCCAGCAAGTGGGTCGTGTGGCCGTGGGTCAACGGTTAGCAGCGTGTGAGGTCGGGACCCAAGCGGCCACGGGGGTTAAAAAACCCGGGCTTCGCAGGTCCAAGAAAGTAGCAGCACAGGGGCTCAGCGAGGCAGCGGCGGCAGTAGTCACTCAGTGCGGAGTGTTGGGGTAAATCCGATACTCGGCGGGTGTGGCAGTTTTTTTGCTAAGACACCGGAGGAGCCGAATATGGGTATATGTAGAATTTTGTGGGCAGAAAGTGAAGCGGTGGCCAGGGAGCTAACGTTGGGACCACGACCTGCGTCAACACATGCAGCGTCACCATCCGGTGGCCTGGGAGAAAAAGTGGCTCAGATGTGGAGGGTCCATCCTGCCGCCGCAGCAACAGCAGCAGCAGCGCCAGTGGCATGCATGCCTTTTGCAGCCGTCAAGGCTCCACCACCTCTGTAAAAGGGAGCTGTTTTCTCTTTGACATCATCCCCGTTCCAGATGCTCCTGCTCCTCGCTACTCATGGCCCCAGCAGTCGTTCAGCGAGGGATTGCAAAGACAAAGTATGCACCCAAAACCATCCTAAGGTGCAGCGCTGACGTGCTCCTGTCCAAGTTGTTGGTCCTCCCAGTCCCTCCCTTTCCAAAATGGTGGATTGCACGTTCAGAAAAACTAATGGCTTGTGCCGAGCCGGGGATGGAGAGTTCCAAGCCTTTAATTTCTTTTCCAAAAAAGCCAGTTACCGCACTTCATAAATTATTGAACAGAAGGTGGGTCAGTCCTTGAGCTTATCGGTTTGTTCCAAGGTGCACGGCCAGGTGGACGTCTGGAGCTGTAACTACGGTAAGGGCCAGTACATGTCCTTTAAGGCCAATGGGTGAATGTGCTTCCGCCCAGCAAAACCAACAACTTGGACAGGAGACGTGCTTTCTCCTCGTCGTTGTTTAACTGCTGCACATGCGCCATTGTGCGTCTCCTCCTCCTCCACCACCACCACCAAACTCAGCCTCCACAGTACTGCTCCATCATTTCCACATGTGTAGGGCACAGCGGTGTCCACGCAGTTCTACACCTGGCTTGCCTCGGCGAAACGAAGTCACACGGGGAGGAAAACTGCTCCGCGTCATGCAGCAAAAAACGATGTGTGGCTTTCTCCGCGCCAACTGCAAATCGGAACCATGGTGACAGACAATGGGAGGAACATGGTGTCGCGCTGCACCGAGGAGGGATGGTCCATGCGCCATTCATGGCGCAGTGTTCAATTGGTTGTGAAAAGGTTCCTGAAGTCTTCACCGATCTTCAGAACATTCTTTAAAATGGGCCCGGAAAAATGTGCATGCACTTTATCCATTGTACAAAGCCAGGAACACCCTCTTCGAGTTGCAGTGGCAGAACGGCCTCCCCAACCCACTCTGATATGCGATGTTTCCACCCGTGGAATTCCAGCCCGCAAAATGTTGGACCGACTGTTTGAACAGAGAAAGGCCCTTAATGATTTTTTGTGATCCCGGCAGGGCAGAAGTACTCCCCCGTGTAACTTTGATGTCAGCCAGTGGCAGTCATGCGGGACACCTGCTGTTTGTTGAGGCCATTCGAGGAGGCGACGTTATTTGTCAGTGCCAGGAACTACGGGGATGAATAACATCATTTTCCACTGCTTCATTTTCCTGGAACAAAATGCTGAAAAAATCTGTTGGGCAGGGGACTGGAGACGTGGCGACTAATTCGTGGCCACATGAGTCCGGTGGGGACTGAAATGGAGGGGGGAGGAGGAGGAAATTGGAGAAGTAGCATTGTCTGGTGAAATGAGTGGATTTTCTACCCCGGTGACAAGAGATGAGGAGCAGGAGCAGTGGAGGAGGTGGATGGAGATGAGGAAGACGAGGCAGATGACCCCCAAGCACCGTGGCGTATACAGTGAAAAATGGAGGTAGGGAGCCCCTCGGAAGTCACTTGTGCAGATGGCCCCCAGCTGCTTATTTGCCTGGCTAGTGGACAGCCGAATAGTCAGCATCCGGCAGAGGGATGACTTCTGGCTCTCCACCTATTGGACCCTCGCTACCCGGGCCAAAATGGGAGCCTTTTTCCCAGCTATTGAGAGGGAAGACAAACTCAAATACTATAGGGAAATCCTCCGTAATCAGTTGGGTGCTGCCTATGTGCGGCATCGTCCCTCCTGACAGGTCTGACCGGGGGGTTCCCCAGCGCTCACGTAAATACTGCCGCGGTTGCTGGGGGAAAGGGGGGGGGGGCGGTAGGAGCAGTACCAGCTCCATCAGTAGTAACCCAAGTCTGGAGTCATGATTTAGCAGCTTCCTTCACCCGCCTAGTGAAGAGGGTAGTCGCCCAGCAGCAGCAGGACCTGGAGCAGTCCCTGAACCAAAAGGTTGTGGCCTACTTGGACGCACTCTGGGCCCCCTCAGTTAGAAGATCCGCTGGACTACTTGGGCAGCCAAACTGGATGTTTTGGCCGCAAACTTGCCGAGTTTGCAGTGGAGAAGCTGTCCTGCCGGGGCCGTAGTGTGGCATCAGAGCGGGTGTTCAGTGTGGCGGGGGCCATTTGTTTCCCCAAGGAGAACCCGCTTTGTCCACAGGAAATTTTGGAACGATGACCCTTTTTCAAGATGAATCAGGCGTGGATCGGCCAGGATTTCCACACACCCAATGCCTTAGGCGTTTAGTCTGGGTTAAACTACCTGCTCAGCCACTATTCTGATACCGCCACCCCCCTGGGTGCCACCCCATCTGCTGACAGTTTTTCCATCTGCCTACCACCGTCTTTACCAGGGGACTGGTATTGCACCCACCTCAACACTCTGTTTTTTGTGCCACTCTATGACCTCATGCTGCTACTGCTGTTGCCGTGACATCCACACTGTGTCCTTGTGCCAACTGTCTGACCTCATGCTGCTGCTGTGGTGCTGCCATTTTTCCTCCACACTGTGTCATTGTGCCACTGCTGGGCCTCATGCTGCTGCCGCCCTGACCTCAAATCTCAGTCATTGTGCCACTCTGTGGCTTCCTCCTGTTTTGGCACCGCCAGAATGTGAGTGTGCCACTGCTGATTCATACTGCTGCCGCCGTGACCTCCATTTCTGTGTGATTTGCCACTCTGTGGCTTAATACTGTTTTTGCCGCCTCCAGAATGTCATTGTGCCCCCGGCCTGATCTCATGCTGCTGCTGTTGTGACCTCCACCCCTGTATCATTGTGCCACTCTGTGGCCTAATACTGTTTTGCCCCCTCCAGAATGTCATTGTGCCACTGCTGAAACCCCATACTTGCTGCCGCCGTGACCTCCGCTCTCAGTCATTGTGCCACTCTGTGGCTTCCCCGTGTTTTGCCACCTCCAGAATGTCATTGTGCCATGCCTGACCTCATGCTGCTGTGGCTGCCGCGTCACCTCCACACTCTGTCACTAATGTTGCCACCTGAGCTCTCAGCTTGTTTTTTTCCAGCTTTCGCTGGCATGACTTTATCAGGCTACATTCCCGCTTGAGTTTTTTGGTCAGTTTTGCCCTCTTAAGTGCCCAGGGAATTTTATAGTGAAGCGATTCTAAGAGCGGCGGCAGTCATCTGCGTGTCA
This sequence comes from Phyllomedusa bahiana, assembly GCA_025379985.1. Lineage (NCBI taxonomy): Eukaryota > Metazoa > Chordata > Amphibia > Anura > Hylidae > Phyllomedusa > Phyllomedusa bahiana. The sequence goes on from JAODAL010023526.1 coordinate 57,527, forward strand.
TACTAAAACACAACATTGTATGAAGACCAAACCAAGCTCCCTCTGCATATTTAAGCATGGCACAACGTTCTACAGCACCCTGCAGGCTCTGTGCAGCCTGGAAATAGCTGCTTTTTAACGCGATTCGTGCCAAAGTAATTCGGACCGAATTTATTTTTGTCGGAGATATTCGCCCATCTCTAAATATGACCACATCTAAAGTTAGATAAAGAGAACCAAATCAATATACAAGTCAAAAATATCAGAAAAATTATCCAATATCACATATTTGTGAGTGGCAAAAGTATATGAAACTTTACTTTCACTATCTGGTATAACCCCTCTGTGCAGCAATAGCTGCATCTAAATGTTTCTAGTAATTTTTGATTAATTATGCACATTAGCTTGAATTGAATTTTAGCCCATTTTTCTGTACAAAACAGCTTTAGCTGTTATATTGATGGGTTTCCTCCAATGAACTGCTCGCTTCAGGTCCTTCCACAACATTTCCTTTGGACTAAAGTCTGCACTTTGACTTGGCCATTCCAAAACTTTAATTTAATTATTTTTTAACCATTTTGTCACGTCAAGGGAGGTGCAGTGAGCCCTAACTGGAACCCAGCCCACTGTCCCTGCCTACTTGACGTGCTGCCCTAGGCGGCAGATGGCAACTGGGCGACAGTCCCTGCGCTGCTAAAGTGATGGGGCCGTCAGAAGGAAGAATAGTCAGACAGTCCGGGTAAATATCAAATAGGAACGCCAAAGTCACAAATCGGAACCAGAGGGATAAACGTAAACAAGCCGAGGTCAAGAGCCAAACAGAAGAAAAGAAAAAAAATTTCAGGAGACAGCCGGGGTCAGGAGAAAAACCCGAGGTCAGGTACACAGATAAGCAAAACCAAAAACTGAACAGGAAACACAAAGTAGCCAGGAATATCCAGGCACAGCACCAGCCTTCAGGGAGTTTAAATGGGATTCCTGGATACCGCCCCTGCAGTGATTGGAGCGTTCCTCCGGGTCCTCCATTGGCTGGTTCAACTGGGTCCCCTGTCGGAGTGGCGGGGCCCCCTGTCATTTCCAGAGCTGTCAGCAGCAAGTGTATCAGGGAGGGAGTGCACATCAGCTGTTGCAGCCTGTCTGCAGTCTGAGCCAGTTTAAAGCCCTGACAGTATCCCCCTTTTGGGGAGGGGCCATGGACCCTTCTGTTCTGGGTTCAAAATCCCCCTCTATGCGAACTGGAGAGGAGGCTTAGAGGGCGGAGTCACGGGGTGAATATACCTCTTACGAATTTGCACGAGGGACACGTTATGTATACAGAGAGAAGAGGGTAATTTCAGTGATAACCCAAACGGGTTTACCACCTCCTGAAACCACATACGGACGTTCAGGTAAGGGGTGGGGGGGCATAGTTCACCAGGAGGACGAGTTCTGGGAACCTTAGCCCGAGCATCGACTTCACAAGATCCCGCATAGGTTCAACGCTGGCACCATGCTTCCAGGAACATTACCCTTGCACATCAGTATTGCCCAGCATGGTAAGGGAGACATCTGTAAACACAACCATTTTTCCCCACCTGACTAATTTTCCCCTGAATTCCAGTCAAACACTGGATTATGTTTCTGAACCCAGGGCAACCCCAACCCAAACTCAGGGCAGCCCTCCATGACGAATAGAATTAAAACTTTTCAATATGTATGGATCCAACCCCCATCTCCATTTTCAGGGGTCCCAATTTTTGGATTGCTCCCGAGCTAGTGGAGTGGAGTAAATAGCCACAGCCCGCAGGAGTCAGGTAGCGGTCTACAAGGTAGGCCCAGACGTTTGGCGAAAGACGCATCAACAAATTAGAAGCTGATCCAGATTCCATAAACGAACTCCCAGAACCGGACAACGACAGGTATGAAATCTTTAACTGGTAGAAAGCAACTTATTGATACAATAGGAAAACCTGCTCCCCTAGGTGATCCTCCTGCTGACACCTAGGCGTTGGAGTCTTTCTGACCTGGTCTTCCTTTTTGGAGCATTCCGAATTCTGTGTCCATCTTCTCCACAGTAGAAGCACAACCTGGATGCGACGAGTAGTCCTACGGGTCACTAGCCGCAGTGACAGAAAAAGCCCTACTTGCAGGGGGCTCCTTGGGGTTTAGTCGGAAACAACGGGTCTAGGGGGGGGCCCATGGTGGGGGACCCCCGGGGGGGGACCTTTTCTTGCCGTCTCTCCCAAAAAAAGTCTGTCCGGACGAACGGCCAGTGCCATGGCCTCATTTTAATGTACAGGGGTAGGGAAAGACACCAATAAACCCTTCACATGGTCAGCTAACCCTAATCTAAAACTGGCATCTGAGAGCTGCGTCGTTCCACCAGACGGAAGCACCAGCGCGCAAATTCGGAGCAAAAACTCCTCACAGTCTTCTCACCTGCTCAAGGTGGTCAGTGAGCCTCAGCCACAGTTTCCCTATCTGGGGTATTAAAGACGATTACCCTAAAGCGGCAAAGAAACCTGTCCACAGAAGACAGTTCAGGTGAGTATGCGGTGAAAATGCCCACTCCTGGGGGGGACCCTGCGTAAGGACATAAAAATTTCCCACCTTTGTTCCTAATTCCTGAGGTAAGTGGGCGGAGCCTGAAATTACGGCAAAAACCCTCTCTAAAAGCCACAAAGGGCCTCCTGTTACCTGCAACTGTCAGGCAATGGATAGGGGGTTCACAGGAGGGGAAAGGGTTTAATGCAGGGACCTCGGGACTTGGGGTAGCTCTGTTGTTTACCTCAGCGCCAGACCCTGGACTAGCTGGGTTAGCCCCTGCATCTGCTCTACCAGAGCTTTTCATGGGGTCCATAGTGAGGGTAGAGCAGTAACGGTTTCGGCCTGTGATACTGTCACGTCAAGGGAGGTGCAGTGAGCCCTAACTAGAACCCAGCCCACTGTCCCTGCTTAGCCCTGACACATTTTTTGGTAGAACAACTTATGTGCTTAGGTTTGTTGTTTTGCTGCATGACCCATGTTCTCTTGTGATTCAGCTCATGAACATATGTGCTGACATTTTCCTTGTAAATTGCTGGTATAAGTCAGAATTCATTGTTTCCTCGTTGATGTCAAGCCGTCCTAGCCCAGATGCAGTGAAACAGGCCCAGACTATGATATTTCCACCACCATGTTTCACAGATGGCATAAGGTTTTCATGCAGGAATACAGTGTTTTTCATTCTCCAAACATAAAACTTCTCATTTTAAACAAAAAGCTCTATATTATTCTCATCCACCCACAAAACATTGTTCAAATAGCCTTCTGACTTCTCCAAGTGATCTTTGGCACAAAAAGCTTTTCTCACATTCTCTCATTAACATAAGTTAATGGGAGATAGGCCTTTTGCTGGTAATATTGGGTTATGCCTTGCTCTGTGATCTTTGTTGGGCAACCACTCCTGGGAAGAGTAATAATGGTTTTAAATTTTCTCCATTTCTATGCAATCTGACTGTGAAAAGATGGAGTTCAAACTCTCTAAAGATGATTATGTAACCTTTTCCAATTTAATAAGCCTCAATAACTCTTCTCCGAGGTCCTTGGATATCCTTTGCTATGAAGATTAGATTATGATAGCTCTCAGTTCTTAACTAAATAGGTCACCCGCTGACACTTGATTGGTATCCCCTCAAGTGAAATGTTCTGCTGATTCTAAGGGTGCTTTCACACGGTTTGTTTTTTGGTTGGTTTTATTTTGTGTTTTTTAATGTGTTTTCTTTTGCAGAAATGCACAGCATTAATTAATTTTAGGACTTCAGTAAAAATCTGTTGAAATGTAGCAGAGTTTAACTTAACCGTGATATGACGGCTTTTCATTTTCCCTGCTCTTAACTGGCAAAAATGTGAAAAATGGAAAATGTTTGGATTTCTTTTACACGGTACCAAAATATAACGGAAACCCTACATGTTTGGTATTGCCGGATTTATATCAACCTGTAGAATACAGGTAACACAAGATTGAACACCGTGTAAACAAAACTCCCACAAACATGGCAATAATATGTTTTTTTTTTTTCACATTTTGCCCCACTTAGAATTTTTTTTGCGGTTTCCCAGTATATTATATGGTACGGTGAATGACACCATTAGAAAGTACATCTTGTCCCACAAACTAAAAGCCTTCATAGATATATGTAGATGGAAAAATAAAAATGTAATGGCTCTGGGAAGGCAGGAAGGGAAAATTGAACATGAAAAAAAATAGGCCTCGGCGTTAAAGGGGTATTCTCATGTCATTGCTTAGCTTTCAATGGTAAACAAAGATTATTACCAAACACATTGGACGACATGTATGAAAACTGTCTAGTTCTAAGACTTTCTTTGTTGGCCGTAGCAACCAATCAATGTAAGGGGAATTCTTAGACCTAGACAGACCTAGACAGTTTTCATACATGTCGTCCAATGTGTTCTGATTTTTCTTCTTTCGAAAGTTAGTGCAGTGATTAGCTTCTGTTTTTTTACAGAAGGTTTCATAGGCTGCTGACCACCTCTTGTTGATCTTGTAGCCTTGGCCAGGATGGTGATGTGACTCCCTGCTGTGTCTTATTAGCTGAATAGAAGCTTGTTTATCTTTCCTCCTGATAAATGTTAATCCTTTAAAGCCCTGTAGCCTTCTGTAGCTGTTCAAACTCCTTCATTGCCAATGTCTCTCTAACAGCATCAGCTAGGAATAGCAGAGCTGATGTGCCAATCACTGCTGTAGAACCACCCTCAGCTTAACAGGAAGTGAGAGCCTGAAGTTGGCTGTGAAGAGCAGGCTCTGTTAAACAGCCAGATGGAAAAAACCCTTTTAGGGAAAAACCCAATGTAGATTTACCTATAGTCTTTTGGCAGCACTATTGACAGTACTATATGACACCACAATGAAATGTAACAGTTGAAAAAAAACAAAATTCTGATAAAAATAAGTAAAGCTATGCTATATATACACACACAAATATATATTTGCTGCTGTTAAATTTTTGTTAATTAAATTTGTAATAG